>OX451739.1:700575839-700851869 GCA_948472305.1 Vicia faba | reverse complement strand
AGTATATTTCATTTTTACACATAATAATATATTTTTGTATATAAATAATATATAGCATTTATTTTCTTAAAGAAATTAGGGTTTACCCTTAAAACAAATGAAATTAATCTTTTTTTATTTATTTCTTTATACTTTTTACATCAAAAATACTTTTACATACATAGGTAAACAAAAACCTTTTTTTGCATAATACATATTATTTGATATTTATTTATTTTGTTTATTTAAATATTATTCATTTATTATTCATGCAATTAATTTCAATTTGGATGTAATAGTAAATTAGGGTTTATATTTCTTGTCAAATACCCCCCATTCAAAATTGTACCCCCATCCCCATAATCATGTTGTAATAGCTTAGAATTTAAATTCTCGCACTTTACACTTTCAATTATGCCATGATTAGAGAATTAGGATTTGTATGAAAAAAATCCAAATTAACAAATAGTTTGACCTAATCAAAGACAAAAAATACATGAAAATCAAACACAATGCACACTTGCACCCCTAGGGTTACAATCCACTTGTTGCCTTCAAAAATGGACTATGGTATGCATGTTGGGTACTTTGGAAAAACAAAAACAAAACAAAAGATCATAGTCCCTCGATGACGCTATCTTGGTTGCCTAAACAAAACTGATCAAGTCCCTCAAGAAAATTGCCAAAGATACTTAACACAATTTCTATCATGGTCTATACGATGACCCGCTCCTGTCATGTTTAACATCCTAACACAAGGTTGTTCACCAAATGCAATGGTGAAACAACATTGTCAAAAGGGTTAAAAATATTAGGAAAGATCTTTGAGTAAAATAGGGTAGATAGCTCTTAGTTACTTGATTAAAAGCTTGCAAAAACATCCTTGCTATTTTCAAACACACCTCACAACATAATTTCAAAACATTCCCCAAATCAAACTTTCAAACATTAGAATCTTTTCAAAATACAAAAACACCTTTGTATACATTCCAACAAGAATCATTACAAAGGTTGCCACAAAGATGGCCTCTTTTCAAAACATCTTTCAAAACCACACATAAAGCACCATTTCAAACAATTGGAAAAGCAAAGCAAGTGATCTAAACAAGTAATTAAGAGCCCATGGATAACCATGGATGAAAAGGGTGCTTGCACCTTCCCTTTTCATAATCTACTCCCCTAACCCAAGAAAACATCTCAAAGGTCTTTCCTGTGCTTTTTGACCTTTCCTTAGGATAAAATAAAAAGTCGGTGGCGACTCTTGCTAAACCGAAACATTTGCAAACACAAACGCAAAACCTCAAGTCAGTTCTCCCACCGTATCACAGATAGGTTTAGGAACATTTCCATGAACTGAGCCTCTTGAGTTTGAAGATCTTTGTTGTCTTGTTGGAGAGACATTGATGTAATAAACAGCGAGAACATGAGAGACCTGTACATGAGCCTACCTGTTATGCGATGACATGTATGATATACAAATGTTTTCAAGGATCTCGCAGAGGAAATAAGAAAAATGTTAGGCGTTGAACTTTAAAACTTTGATTGAAGCACTTTGTATCATTGAAGGTCCTTCTACGAGAGTCAAGCTCACCATATCGAGTGGGTTATAGCCCCTGACTCAAGTTGTTGAGTTTTGATCTTCTGACGACATTGGCTAGAGGAAAATAAATCGCCTTTCCCCTTGCTAGATGTCTGATTTATCATAACCTGCATCACAAACCCTTGAGATCCTTGAAATGGTTAAGGAAATGTTGTGGCATGATGTTATTATGTGTATGCTATGCGTTAAGCAAAAGTGTAAGTTGATGAAAACAAGTGAACGATGCAAGAAATCCAAGTTATTGGATAATGACTGTAAACAAATCCTGCAAGGAAATCATGTTGTCAGATAATAAAACCATGTAAGTAGTTCAAGTTGAAAGCAAACAAGTCACACAAACATCCTTAGGTTTAGGCTTGCATGGGTTTTAAGGTAGTACCCTCTTGAAGTTGGATTAGTTCAACCTGTCCTATAATAGTAACCGGGTTTTAAGGGATCTCAATATCCCAGATATTTCCCCCAAATTTTGTTCCGATAGACAATTGACTTTCCACAAAACAAAACTCAAGAGTCAAACCTAAATGAGTGTAGCATCGAGTATCAACCGACTTTGGGTTTACACCAAAGACGGCAATTTCACTACGTCCTAAAAAGCCAAGTTGGTCAATTAAGGTGCTAAGGTCAGCTGACGCTTTATGATACCACGCATCGGCCTTGTATTCTCCTTGATTACTCAAGGGCTACCGATACACACCAAATTATCACATCAACGTAAATACTATTTCAACCATGTCAGTATACCCCGCACAACTCCGTCATAGTTTATTGCTACTTACCTAAAAAGAATTCCCCGATTCGGGTTTAAGATCCAAACAACCCAAACAAATATATTTAAAAGTAAATCAACCAAGACAAGCCAAATAAGAAATTAAAATGACCTAGATCCTAATGTAAACCCCACTTTGTAAATAATGTCCCCAATAGAGTCGTCAGTTCTGTGATACGGTGGAAGAACTAACTATTTTTAGTTACTACTGGTTTTTGCGTTTTTTGTTCGCAAATGTACGGTAAGCAAGAGTTGCCACCGTCTTTTATTTTATCCAACAAAGGAAAAGGGAAAAAGAACATAAAAAACCTTTTTCGAGATGTTTCTGAGTACAAAGGGAAGGTGTTAGTACCCTTTCTATCCGTGGTTTTCCACGAGCTCTTAGGTACTTGCTCATATTTAAATTGCTTTTGTGTGTGTTTTGAAAAGCTTTTAAAATTCCTTACGGTGGCGTTTCACTTTATGGTAACCCTTGTATCAGTCCTCAAGAGTGTGATAAAGCGCTTTTGAAAACTTTAGTTGAAAAGTGTTTGAAAGTGTAAGTGTGAAAAATTGATTGTTTTGAGCAAGTACTTAAAAGTTTCTACCTACTCAAAAAAGACTGTTCATTTTCTTATTTCTTTTAGACAATGCTATCCTACTATTAAGGAGTAGGTAGCTCCATCGTTGGAGTTTGGGGGAAAATCGAAAGGGACGATTAAGGTCACTTAAGGAAACATGGCAAGATCTCTTAGTAATTGTCCTAAAGTTATAAGATCGCATTTTATTTTACCAAGGCAACTTTTGAAAGGGACTGGGGATCTCTGAATTAGAGGACAATCACTAAGAATTCTCACGTTCGAGAATAGTGACCGTATTTTTTCGAGGCAACCGAAGTGGGAGATACCCTAGGGGTGAGCATGTGCAAGTGTTTGATTTCAGTTTGTTTATCTTTGCACAATTATGGTGTTCTACTGTTTTAAACATTCGATTCATCTTTCCATTCAATCCTATGATCATTCATCTAACAGTTAATACTAGCGAAAAATAAAATGCGAGAATCTTAAACCTAGCTATTACAAGGCTTTGGGGAGGGGGTTACATAACCAAACTTTGGGGAAAAGTGGTAAATAAAAGCAGTAAAAAACCTAAGTTAAAAGTTATTACAAACTCGAAACAGATACAATAATTGGAATAAATAAATAAATAAATGCACATGAGAATAAATTAAATATCCTAAAGAATCTACTTAAATAAAGAAAATATTTTTGATTTTTTATTGAGAAAACTAAATATTTGTGAATTAAACCTAATTTTTTCTAATTAATTTTACTTAATGAAAACAAATCAATTCAATATCATTAAATTAATTAATTTCCAAAAAAACTAATTTTAATTAAAAAAAAACCTAATTCTATATATTTTGTGATTTTATTTATTAAGGAAATAGCTTAAATTAAAAATGAACCTACGTCTAATTTGATTTTAAATTGATAAAATGACATTAAATTAATTAATTAATTAATTAATATTTTTAGAAAGAACCTAAATCTATTTATTATTTTTTTTATTTTTTATCACTTAAAAAATGAATTTTGAAATAATAAACAAACAAAAACAAAAATGAGAAAGATAAACAAAACAACATGGGCCTGGTAAAAAAGCAAAAAAGGAGGTGTGCTGTTGAATTCCCGTCTGGCCCAAATGAGGCCAAGCCCAAGACACCTTGGGATCCTGTGGTGACGCCCACTGAGTGTTCATAGTGGTCTACACATCTTGGGTGTTAGATCTGGATCCCATATGTATTTGCTGGCATAGATCTGGGGTGCATGGTATGCGCCTGAATATGTGAAGTGCTGGATCTGTTAAAAAATTATTAGAAAAAATAAACTGCTGGACCTGGGGCTCGAACCCAGGTCCTCTCCTTTATGCACGCGCTAGCTTACCAATTGAGTTGTCTTGATCATTCAAACATACAATAACATTAATATATTATATATAAAAAACAAACATTATCTGAGGAAAAAAACAAAACGCGTGCAAGTTTGAATCCTCCAGTGGGGGACTGCCATGCATTGTCTTCCTCCCTCGTCCGTCGTCTTAGACTATAACCTATAGTGACAGTTTATTGTTTGTCACTATAGCATCTGTAAATCAAAACAAGCAAAAATACACATGATAAATTTATGGTGAGGCCATGGATGAATTGGCCTCAACCTCCTGAGCACGCAGAGACCCTTGGTTAGGTCCAATTTTGGCTATTTCCAAAAATTCCAAATTTAAGTTCGGAACGCTAAAAATGGTGATACGTGATTCCTGAACCAAGACTCAAATCTAACCATGCAGATAGCCAGCAAACATAAGAGTGGTCAATAATGCATGATCAAAATGTGTTTATATTACATAAATCAAAGAAATCAGATTCAAAAGAAAAATGCAAACTGTGAGATAGTGATAACGTGCTTCAGACTGTTTTGAGGCTTGGTGATGATTGGAATCGATCCAAGGGACTTCCAGAAATTTGTTTGAACATTTGTTTGGGGCCAAAGCCAGTTGGAACTTATAATTCGAATTTTGACAGTTTGAGTTTTTTGGGTGATTTGTGCAGCGATTTTTTAAGCTTTTTCTGTGTGTTTTTGGCCTGGACAGATGAGGTATATATAATAGAGAGGAAGGGGACATGATTGAATGGAAGAAATCATTGCCATAACTCTTGTTTTCCAACAAAAATCCAACACATTTAAAGCTTTCCAATTTTGCCAAAACATGCATTATCCTTGCTTGAATGAACCTGGTCATGTTTGCACGAAATTTTGGACCTCCAGACAAGTCAAAGCACCAGCCCAAATGCCTAGGCCCGTTTCCAATTATTTTATACCATTTATTTTGTATTTATTTGAAATAAATCAAAATAAATATGTAAAAAATAGGTAGAAAATGAAAGGCCATGCAAAAATAAGATTAGATGTCCTCTATGACCTTAATAAGATCTTTGAACCTTGAAACGTTAGACAATTGACTAAAAAATCCAAATTTGCTCAATGCACCATTCTTGAAATTTCCAAAATTTCCCAACTTGGGAAAGCCATAACTTGTTCAATTTTTATCTCATTATGATGGTCTTTCACTTTTTTGAAATCCCAATATGTCTACTTCAATCCCTCCTTTTACCAATTTTGCATTTGAAATCCTTATCTTGAGGTAAATGGTCTTGACAAAAAGTTCCTTTTGTTGACTTTCTAAAAATGACATGTAATGTATGAGCTTGTATCTTTTGATTTAGGCATTTCATGACATTGAGGGCTGAAGAGAAGTTGTAGGGAATTGTATTCTCTTCAAAATGAGCCTTTGGGGAAAACTTTCTGATAAAGTATGAGAAAGTTATGCTTGGTCAAAGTTTGGTTGATTTTTCCCATATAAACCCTAATTTTGCAAATTTGACTTTTGATGAATTAGGAGCATTTCTTGAGGGATCATGGTCAAACCTTGATCAAATGATGATTATCACTTCAAAATAATATTGTTGACAAAAAATATTGAAGTTTGACTGTATATAGGCCACATTTGACTTTTGACCTAGTACAGTTGATTTTCAGGCATTTGGGCAATTGACCGTGCAAACTTGTTCTGCAAGGCATGAAATTTGTCATGGACATTCTTGGAGGCATAATAGGACCATGGAAAGCAATTGAAGTATTTGGATTTGACACATCCTGATTCAAATGGAAACCCTAGTTGGGGTTCATTGCCTTAGGAGAAGAATTGGTCTGATCAATTCTTGGGCATCCTTTGGGAAGTTGAGGACCTCAATAGGCATGTGTTGAGTAAAATGAGAGGAAAAATTTTGGGGTACAACAGGGGGGTAAGTTATGAAAAGGGAAGGTGTTAGAATCCTTTTCATCCGTAGTTATCTATGTCCTCTTAATTGTTAGCTCACTTTTGAAAATTTGCTTTTTGTGTAAGTGTTTTGAAAAATATTTTGAAAATGCCAATGTTAGGCGAACTTTGTAATGATTCTTGTATCAGTCCTAAAGAATGCATACAAAGTGTGTTGAAAATATTTTGAAAGTATTTGTGTGAAATGTTTTGTTTTGAAGAGCTTTGTGAGCAAGAGATTAGGAGTTCTACCCTACTCAAGGTCGTTCTTGTATTTTCCTCCTCCTTTAAATAGTGCTACCCATACCATTAGTTAGTAGGAAGCCCTATCATTGGATGTGAAGGGACAGGCGAGGATCATTATACAGTCATCGAAGGCAACTATTAAGGACGTTTTAGCAATTTTCATAAGGGACTAGATCATTTACCGAAAGGCAACGTCGAAAGGGTCATCGAGGGATTATGATTTTTGAATCGAGGGACTTTGCTAAAGCGTCCCCACGTTCGAGGGACATGATTGTTTATTTTCCGAAAGCAACAAGGGAGGTTATCCTAGAGGTGTAAGTGTGCGAGTGATTTGTATTCAGTTATTTTATCTTTGTAGTTATGGTTTTATATCATTTAATTATTAGTCTTGCCATACAAACCCTAATTACTAAGCAATAGCAGCAAATATAGAAAAGCAGTAAATATGCGGAAAGTAAAGGCAGAAAGTAAACCCTAACATATTACATCGCTTTGGGGAAGTTAAATAATAGAAAACGGAAAGTAAAGTGCAGAAATTAAACCTAGACTATTACACCCTATAAGCAGTTACATGATAATGAAAAAAAGAGTAAAAAATAAATCTAGACTATTACATTCGCGCAACTTATACATTCGATCTAAAAATAAAAATGGAAAAGGAAAATACTTTTTAGTGATTTTTTGTGAAAAATATGGTTTAGAATAATTAATGAAACCCTATTAAATCTAATTAATTTTAATTTAAAACAATTAATTAATTAATTAAATTATTTAATTAAAAAAACTAAACCCTAATTTATTTTAATTAAGAAAACCTAAAAAACTTTTTTTTTGTATTTTTATTAAGTGAAATAAATAATAAAATATAAAGAAAAAAAGAAAAATATATAAAAAAAAACGAATAGGCCTGAATCAGCAAAAGGAGGGAGGGGGTGTAAATTGCAAGAGGAATTTCAGGCCCAAGTGACTTAGCGCCTGATCTCGTGCGGGAAACTCTATGAGGTTAGATCAGAACCGTGAAGATCTGATGGTGAGAAGCGTCAAGGCGCATGGTTGATGGGTGGGACGCGCTGCATGTGATCTGCAAAATCAGAAAGTATGAAAAAAAATACAAAAGGCAGGGATCAAACCCACACCCTTGTACACAAATGCCTTATCGCGCGTGCTTCTACCACTGGGGTGGCTATACATCCGGTGATAGAACCAATTAACTGGACCGGAGAGGCGCCGGAGCCCTAGCTCCGATCGTCTTCTCCTGTGAGTCTTTTTATGTTCTTGCAAATAGACATAGTTAGTGATCCAAGGGTACCCTACCCCCCTAAATCAGGCCTTGTGAATTCAATGGAAGTGTTATTTTGGGCTGAATCACATTAGTTTGTGAAATATAACAAAAATAGCATGGATCGATATGAACATGGTAGTTCATGGTTCAGCCATCATGGGGCTCACACGATGGGCTATTCTTGCATTATTAAACCTCGGAAACACATTAGCAAGGCACAAGGCTTAAAGTTATTTTTTTCTAAAATTACATAGCCAAAACTTGAAAGCAAAAAAAAACAAAAAATAGCATTTACTCCCGACTAAAGGATATCGGTATAACATCTTCAGTCTTCTAATTGTTGGATCCATTGTCGGTGGTGGGAAAAATCCATTTGTCTAGGTCGTAGTCACTATTCGCATATTCTACCGCATTGACTCCATTGTTGCTAACGTAGAATGGTGGTCTTTCAGCACGAGCACGACGATCAACCATTTGAGCTTCTGCAGTGAAACCCAAACCAAAATTTTCAGACTTGTATGAAATGTCAGGAAGCTGACCCTAAGTTGTACAACCACCTTCTTCTACCACATCTCTGGCATCCTTTAGAGAAGCCATTCTGGGTGGAACCCTTGTAACCTTGGGAATAGTGGAAATGTCTTCAATAGCGATAGCTGCTCGGGGAATAACTTCAAAAGTATGGCAGGTAGTCTTGATGAATTCACCGTCCATCTCAACATATTTGAATGAGTTCAAGTGACTTACCATGTACTCTTCTTCACCGCAAACCATAACAACCTTTCCTTTCACGGGATATTTCAGCTTTTGATGTAGAGTGGAGGTAACGGTGTCTACCCCATGAATACAAGGGCGTCCAAGTAAGTAGGAATAAGTCAGACGAATGTCCATTACATATAAGATAGAGTCAAAGACTTGTGAACCTACTTTGATCGGGAGATTTACCTCTCCGTGTACCATCCTCTTCGAACCATCAAAGACTCTGACCACAATGTCATTGGGTTTTAGCATAACCCATTCACAATCAAGTCAGTCTAGAGTACCCTTCGGTAAGACATTCTACGAGGAACCCGTATCCACCAACATATGAGCTAAAGTAGTGCCCTTGCATTCAATAGAGACATACAAGGCCTTGTTGTGGTTTCTTCCTTCGAGAGTCAGGTCAGCATCAGAAAAGCCTAGCTTGTTATCAGTCGTTAGGCTAGCAACATAATTTTCGAATTGGTCGGCAGAGATTTCTTGTGGTACGTGAGCGGATTTCAAGAACTTCACCAAAGCTTGGGCATGGGCTTCTGAACACAATAATAGGGATAACATGGAAATCTTAGAGAGAGTCTGCCCCGGCTGTTCAACAATCTTGTAATCCATTTTTCGGATAATTTTGAGTAATTCCTCCATTTCTTGCCGGGAGGTATCTTTAGTGGTAACTTTTTTAGGTTCCTCCATCTGGGAAGGCTCCGTCATTTATGCTTTTCCCCGAGTCTCAGTAATTGACTCGGTAGAAGTAACACGAACTGGTGTAGCAACGGTCTTTGAAGAGATTTCTGGAGAGAAAACCTTTCCACTTCTAGTAATTTTACTAGTCCCAGAAATATTGTCAACAGTGGGATATGTAACTTTAGTATCTTCACTTTCAATAGCCAAGGGTTCTTACTTGACTCCATGGTAGTAGACGTCAGCCCCATAATTCCAAGGGATAGATTTGTCCGAGGAATATGGGATAGGTCCGGGTGCAGTGATTATCATAGGATTGATTCTAGGTTCAGCCTTAATCTTCACAGGGCCTTTGGCATTGATCTTGCTAGGAGTGTCAGAAATTACAGATACCTCTTCAAGCTCTAAGTCTTGAAATAAATTCTTAACATACGAAATCTTCTCAACTATAATGATATGGTTATCCATCAGACACTAAACACCTTCTTTCAGCAACTTGCAGCCATTAGGTTGGGTTGCGCATCAGTAGAACCTTTCAATGAAACCTGGAAATAAACCGGCCTGCAATAGATTCTTCTTAACAATCAGGAGAGGAGTAGTCAATTCACTTACAACAGAAACATATGAAACATCATCAATAGCACTTATGCATTTGTCGTGCTTAGGCATATGTGCATTAATTACATTGGGGGTCTCGGGAGGATCAAAATAAATCTCTTTGTTGTTAATAATATCTTGAATTTTATTTTTCAAAGCCCAACAACTATTTGTGTCGTGCCCGAGACCATTGGAATGATAGGTGCACCTTACATTAGGGTTGTACTTGGGGGAGGAAGTGTTGGGATTCTGAGGTGGTTCTCTTAACGTTATCAACTCGGCCTTCAATATATGTTGCAATGCTTGAGACAATGGCATGTTGATCTTAGTAAATTGTCTCCTGGGTGCGTCTAACCTACGCTGATTACCTTGTTGATGTTGTTTTACTGGAGCAAGATTAAAATTTAGCACAACTCCCACAAACTGGTTGTAGTCATTTCTAGCACGACTCTTCTGGCCATACACAACATTAGTTTCCTTCTTTCCATTAAATGTATTCTTCATAGTATTTGAAGACGTAGCCACTTGAATTTTTCCACTCCTGATTCCATTTAACTTGATCCCCTGTTAATATCAGCTCGGTGAATCTACCTGAAGAGTTTCCAATCAAATGATTGAAGAAAGGACCTCAAAGTTCCCATAAACTTATCAACCAACTCCCTATCAAATAAAGGAGGTTGAACTCTCCCTGCTAGATCCCTCCATTTTTGGGCATACTCTATGAAGCCTTCGCTCGAGTCTATAATCATACTTTTTAATTGCACACGAGTTGGTGAAAGATCGGAATCCAAGTCTTCCCAAGTACGAATATTGGTCCCTTCCAGCTGATAGAACCACTCCAACTATGTTCCCGACAAGCTTTCTTGAAATAAGTGCACCCATAACTTCTTGTCAGCAGTATGGGGTTGGATCATCCAAACATAAGACCTCAAATGATGCTTTGGACAGGAGACACCATCATACTTTACAAAGGTAGGGACCTTGAATTTATGGGGAATTACAACTCTCGAGATTAAACCAGGTCTTCAAAATCCAACCCAGGAACTCTCTGAATTTTCATAGCATTGAGATGATCTTCCAGCTATTTGTATTTGTCATCAGCAGGAGGATATTGTTCATCTAAATAGTATGCTTCTTCTTCATCAGAATCCTAGTTGTTATTCTCCTCAACTTTCACACTCTTATCATCTTCCTCTTGGTTATCATCTTCATTTGATGGGATCTCAAAACCTAGATCCCTCCTGACCAGGCCTTTGAACATTCTACCATATTAATAATGATAGTTGGCTTCTTAGTCTTCTTCTTTCTCTCTTTGATGATGAGTTCTTTCAAGTCTTCCTGCCCTTTGGCTAAGTTCAGGAACATTTGCTGAAATTGAGCGTTCTGAGCTTGAAAATCTTTTACGGTTTGTTCGAGAGCCATCTTTTACTGAAATAAACAGCAAGAAGATGAGAAAACCTGTCTTGGGAATACCTACTTTGATATGATGTGTAGGGTATGTGAATGCATATGCAATGTTTTCAAGGATCTCGCGGGATAAACATAAATGAAATGTTAAAAGTTGAGTCTGACTACAGCTTTGACTGAAGAACTTTACGTCTTTGTTTTTTAATGTCCTTCTATAAGAATCAAGCTCGCCATGTCAAGTGGGTCCTAGTCTTTTTACTCGAAAGAATATACTTCGGTCTTTGACGACATCTGGTTAGAGGAAAATAAATCCTCTTCCCTTTGTTAGAAGTCTGGTTCATGATAAACCTGCATCGCAGGTACCTGAGATCCTTGAAATGGTTAGTGAAAATGCGATGTTATGATGTCATGGTGTCATTTTTTAACAGGTGGCAAACACAAGCAAAGCACAGAAGAGCCTTAGGTTTAAAGTCTTGCATGAGGTCCGTAGGTAAGTACCCTTTTCCATTGAAGTTCAATTGGTTCAACCTGTCCTAAAAATAGTAATCGGGTTCTAGGAGTCTCATATCAACGATATTTCTTGCAGGTTTTATTTTAGCAGAGTATAGCATCGAGTATCAACCAGCTTTGGACTATACAAATTCCAGCCATCTCACTACCTTCTAATGGCCAAGATGGGTCAACTAAGGTTCTAAAAATCAGTTAGTACTTATGACACCACAAGAAAGCCTAATGTTATCCTCGACTAACTCAAGGAACATGGTACAAACCAAAGTGTCACACTAACGTAGCCATCACTTCAACCATATCGGTCTATATCTTACAGTTTCCATGATCTATTGCTACTTACCTAAGGTACCTTAGATCTGGGTGTATGATATTTGTAAGAAAATAAACCCAAGCAACCCTCAAAGATAAAGCAGACAAAACAAATAGCTAAAGCAGATAAATTGATCTAAGACTCTAAGGTAACCCCTCCTTTTTTAGGTTATTCCCCAGCAGAGTCTCCAGTTCTGTACTACAGTGGGAGAACTGACATTTTTTTTTTGCGTTTTATCGCAAATGTTGTGGATAGCAAGAGTCGCCACTGACTTTTCTTTTATCCAATATTTAGGAAAGGTGAAAATAACAGGAAAGACCTTTGATATATTTTGATTTCAGGGGGTAAGTTTTGAAAAGGGAAGGTGTTAGCACCCTTTTCATCCGTAGTTATCTACAGGCTCTTAATTGCTAGCATACTTTTAAAAATTTGCTTTTTGTGTAAGTGTTTTGAAAAATATTTTGAAAATGACAATGTAAGGCGAACTTTGTAATGATTCTTCTATCGGTCCTCAATAATGAATATGTTGCACCCTAAAATTGTCCCTCCCATTTTTCTTTAAAACATTCTTCTAAGGTTCTCAAATGCTCAAGGATACTCAAGGGTTGACCAGTCAAACCTCCTCCTAAGCAATGGATCCACAACTAGGGTTTTGTGTTTCTCAAGGAAGACTGGGTTTTAAGGTTCTCAAGTGATTTCCATGGTTCTCCGTAGGTCTTCAATAATGCCCATATCAAGTTTCAAGTCTTGCATCACAAGTTTGCTCAGTCAATGGCTCAGATGATTGAAAATCAACTGTATTGGGTAAAAAGTCAACTATGGTCAACATATAGTCAAACTTCAAGATTTTTGGTCAACATAAAAAATTTGAAATGATATTCATCATTTGATCAAGGCTTGATCATGATTTCTCAAGGAAAGCCCTCAAATCATCAAAAATCAAAAGTTGCCAAATTAGAGTTTCCTTAGAAGAAGTCAACTGAACTTGGACCAAACATAACTTTCACATGCTTCATCAACCTTTCCCTAACCAAAGCCCATATTAAAGGAAATTCAATTCTCTACAAATTTGTATATGTATGCTCAAGTCCAAAAAGTGCTTCATTTGAGAGATATGAGTCCATACATTATAGATCATTTAAAAAGTCAACAAAAAGAGACTTTTTGTCAAGGCAACTTACATCAAGATAAATTCTCCAAATGCAAAAATTATTAAAATAAAAATTGAATAGAACATATTGAGATTTCCAAAAAGTCAAATATCACCTTCAAAAGATAAAAATTGAGAGAGTTATGACCATTGCAAGTTGTGAAATTTTGGTAAAATGCATGAAGTGCGAAATGAGAAAACTTGAAATTTTTACTAGTGGACCTAACTTTTGATGTTCAAACATGTTCACAATGTGTTAGAAGACCTCTAAATCCAGCATATTTTTCATGATTTTTATTTCTTTTATTTGAATTTTATTTCATTTAAATGCAATTAAATCAAATGAAATATAAAATCAATTGACCAAGGCATGTGGGATTACTTCTTTGGATCAATTCAGGCCCAAGACAACTCATGATAGCCATGGAGAAACCGTGTGAGCTTCAAAATGGCAAGTATTTCTCAAAAATGGAAGTTTATAAATGTGTTGGTTTCTTGCCTCATGGCCATGATTGCTTTGTTTTCTTGCCATATTTGTTCATCCTACTCCTTCCTCTATATATACACACGAGAACAGAAGCAAAAGGGATGGCTCCTTGAATCTAAAATTGTCAAAAACATCAAATTCTTGTAATAAACCCTAGAACTTCAAGGTTCTTGTTACAAGCATCCTGATTGCGAAATATCCATTCATTCCTCTTCCAGCAACTCCATAGAGTAAATATGGATTAAACTAGATTATCCAAACTCCCAAAATCTGCTAGCATGCATCTCTGGTTTCTCAATATCACATGATTTTGCATTTTGTGTTTTATTTTATTTTAAGACAAAATAACTACACTAGTATGTCCATAAGATGTCAACGTGCAGAAATGACCCATCGTGGGAGTCCCATGATGGCTGGAAAGGGCATAGCTATTTCAATATCGATTTAAGATTTTTTTGCTATAGCTCTTAAACTACCATGATTCAGTCCATGAAAATATCTCCATTGGATTCGCAACCCTTGAATTAGGTAAGTATAGTGTTTTTAGATCACTGATCATGCATGTTTTGCAGGTTCTAAGGAAGGATGCTACCGGAGAAGATGACCGCAGCTAGGGCTCCAACGCCCCTCCGGTTAATACATGTGGTTTCATATTATAAAGTTGTTGTTTCATTATATTAACGGATAAAACAGTCGCCCCAGTGGTAGAAGCGAGCATTGTTAAGGCGTTAGTATACAAGGGTACGGGTTCGATCCCTGCCTCTGATATTTTCATTTTTCACATTCTCTTGCTTGCAAATCTAGTACGAGCCATCCTAGCGCGCTCATCATGCGCCACACTTCTTCACCACTTGATCATCACAGGGCTGTATCTAACGTTTCAGGCTTGCACGTGCACCATCGAGTCCTTGGAACCAGCCATACAGGATCATTCATCACATCTGGGCAGACATTAATTTTGGGCCTAACAAATTTGTTTCCCTACACCACCAAATTCCTTCTGCAGGCCCATCAATCTTTTTTATTATTATTTTTTGTTTCAATTTCTTTTTTTATTTTTTTAATAATTAACTTTTTTTCTCTAATTAAATAAATAAATCAACTTAACCTTTTTTTAATAAATTAACTTAACTAATTATTATTTTTAATGGTCATTAAATTAATTATTTTTTAATTAAAATGAATTTAGTTTCTTTTAGGTTTATCATTAAATACTTCTTTTTTCCAATTGAGAGAGTTATGATTGGTGCAGTTTGGGAAATTTTGAGCAAATGCATGAAACCAAAAGTGATCAAATTTAGAACTTTGGGCTATTGGGCTTGTGATTTAAAGTCCATGCGTGTTTAGTACCTCAAGATAAAACTCAGATCTTATTCATGCACCCCTTTACCTTTTTATTTTATTTATTTTGATTTTTATTAATTTAAAGTCAACATTAAATAAAATAAAACAAAGACTTCCTACAAAGGTCCAAGCCCACTCTTTGGCTGACCTAATCTCAAGCTATATAATCTCCTCATTCAGACAGAGGAAAACACGAATCCTTGCAGCAAGAAACACCTCTCAAAAACTTCAAAAATTAGGGCAACTTGTAAACCCTAGTTGTAGCTTCTTTCCACGCGAACCATACATCCAATTCTCTTCCAACAACACTGTATGGTAAGAATGGGGTATTTCTGAAGATTCAAAGGGCCGGAAACCTTCATACGCACCTTGTCGTTTTGGTTCATTGCACGATTTCATATCTTTGCTTTCATTATGTTTTTATGCGTACTAACTTATTTAACATGCTTCTGAGATCTCAAGGTATAAGTTATACCAATCGCATGGTCTTCATGCTACTGGAATCACGCATCACCATGCTCAACCCGAACCATGTCATTTTTGCCATATCTCATAACCTAGCGTGTTTTAGCCTAAGATAATGGTCCCATTTAATTTGCATGCCTTGATTTAGGGGGGTATGGTCCCTTTAGATTGCTAATAAGTGTTGATTTTGCAGGTTGAAAAGCATACTCACCGGAGAAGACGACCAGAGCTAGGGCTCCGGTGCCTCTCCGGTCCATGCAGTGTGTTTAGTATTTATTTATTTTGCTTCACTGATAATAATGGATGTATCACTACCCCAATGGTAGAAGCGCGTGCGATAAGGCTTTATTATGCAAGGGCGTGAGTTCGATCCCTGTCTTTTGCATTTTTTTCATATTTCCTTATTTCTATTGATTACATGCAGCGCATCCTATAATCCTACAATGCACCCAACCATGTCTCACCATCAGATCTTCATAGATCTGATCTGATGTTTCAAGATCCGCAAGCACACGGTGAACCTCGTGGGGTTAAACACACTAGATCCAGCACTAAGTCAGTGGGTCTGGACTTCTTTTGCAGTTTGCACCCCCGGTTTGCTATAATCAGGCCCAATCTTCCTCTTTTTTATATTTTTTCTCTTTTTCTTTTACTTATTTATTTTGTTATTTAATTAAATTACTAAAATATTAGTTTTAGATTAATTAATTAGGTTTAGTTTTAATTACCCTTTTTTTAGTTAATTAATTTCACTAATTAATTTTTCTTAATTAGATTCTTAGGTTTTTAATTAAATTAATTGTTTTTTTACTAAATTTAATTAGTTTTTTAGGTTTTCTTAATTAATTAATAACAAATCATTTTCCGTAAAAAAGTCACCAACAAATCTTTTCACATCCTTTTCTATTTTTTATTTTCCTATTTTAATTTCATAGATCAATTGTATAGGTTGCGCGTTTCCTCTGTAATAGCTTAGGTATTTATTTCGCGCTTTCTTATTCACTATTATGTAATTGCTTTGAGTATGTAATAGCTTAGGGTTTATTTTCCTGTATCTATACTTATGCAACTTCCCTGAAGCCATGTAATAGCGTAGGACCTTTATTTTTCCGCACTTTATGTTTATGCTATTATTTTGCTATATTACTGCTTAGTAATTAGGGTTTGCATGAAAAGACTAAAACGAATCGTTAGAAAACCCTAACTGCAAGACTAAAATAACTGAATACAAATCACTCGCACACTCACACCTCTAGGGTAACCTCCCTTGTTGTCTTCGGAAAATAGTCATGTTCCTTGAAAGTGTGGACGCTTTAGAAAAGTCCCTCGATAAAAAAGATCATAGTCCCTCGATGACCCTTCGATGTTGCCTTTCGGAAATGATCTAGTCCCTTAACCAAAATTGCTAAAGCGTCCTTACCAGTTGCCTTTGATGACTGTACGATGACCCTCATCTGTCCATTCACATCCAATGATAGGGCTTCCTACTAACTAATGGTACGGATAGTGCTATCTAAAGGATGAGGAAAATACAAGAACGTCCTTGAGTAGGGTAAAACTCTTAATCGCTTGCTCACAAATTTTTCAAACAAAACATTTTACACAAACACTTTCAAAGATATTTTCAAAACACTTTGTACACATTCTCGAGGAAAGATACGAGAATCATTACAAAGTTTCGCCTTAAATTAGATAGGAATTATATGTAAGTGATAAAGGTTTTATCTCCCTATCTAATTTTAGTCTACTTGATACATATATCATTCCTAAATTAAATTTTAGCCTTATTCTTTGTTGGCCAATTATGCGATCTTGGTTATGAACTTGCCTTTTCTTCCTCTCTGTATCTCGTGTGTAGGATACACAGGCGAGACAACTCATTGGGATTATATGTAAAATCATAAGGCTATTTGAGCTCACTTAACTTCATGTTCCTCTTGAGTCTACCATTTGTGTCGCTTCCACAAATTAATCCATTCAACTTTGGCATCATCGTCTTGCTCATACATCTCTTAGTAAATTACATTCTCTAATATCTCAAGGTTATTTAGAACCTCTCACTAATGATCCTTTTGATTGTACTGCTTGTCAAACGACTAAACAACCAAATTTATCTTTTAATAAAAGTACTTCTATTTTAGTTGCACCATTTTATCTTGTGCATTTTGATATTTGGAGACCTACTCCCGCACCTACTATAGGAGATTCTCGATATTATGTGTTATTTATTGATGATTATTCTCATTTTACTTGGATATACATGATGAAAAATCGGCACGAGCTCCCTCAAATTTACATTAACTTTTCCTAAATAATTCAAATACTATTTTTTAAATCTATTAAAAATTTTCTACGAGATAATGCGATGGATCATCGTAACTCTAAACTCTTATATTTTCTTGGTGAGAAAGGTACCTTATCTGGATTTTCTTGTCCATACACATCTCAGTAAAATAGGCGAGTTGAGAGAAAGCATCGTCACATTATTGACTTAGTCGGTGTCATGCTTATCTCAGCCTCTTGTCCAAAACGCACTTGGGGTGAAGCAACTCTTACTGCCATCTATATTATCATTTGTCTACCTTCTTCTGCCCTTGTCAATGTAACTCATTTTGAGTGTCTTTATGTCACTAAACCAGATTAAAGTCACTTATGGTGTTTGGTTGTGCTTATTTTATCATCCTTCAACCTCATGAATATACTAAACTTGAACCTCGTGCTCGCCTATGATGATTTCTTGGTTATGTAACAAAACACAAGAGTTATAGATATTGGGACCTAATATCTCAGAGCATCTGCATCTCTCACCATGTTATACTTTTGCAACATGTAACATTCTCCTCCTTGTCAAATTTTACCTCAATTCGCTCCACTTCCCCTCCTCTCTTTAATAACCCCGATGTCAATTACTTTCCTAGTGACACGTATACTGGTTTTGAGACATAGAAAGTTCTCTTAGTGAGATTTCCACGCCTTTTGATGTTCCATCCACTTCTGGAGATGATGTTTCGATTGTTGTTCCAACACCTACCACCAATGAGATTCCTCCAAGGGTATGATATTCTCCTACCTATCTTTGTGATTATATTGTTTTTCTATTATGCTTAACCTTCATGAACCACAATCCTATAAGGAAGCCTCTACAGATCCACATTGGTAGCAAGTTACACAAGAGAAATTACAGGCATTAGAGAGAAGCCACACATGCGACCTTGTTGAACCTTCTTCTGATGATCCTCTTGTTGGATGGAAATGGGTATATAAAATAAAGACTCTTTATGATGGATCAATTGAGCGATACAAAGCTCGTCTAGTAGCAAAAGGGTTCACTAAAGTGTATGGTATTGATTATGAAGAAACATTTTCTCCTATTGCACACATCGCCTCTATTTGAACTCTTCTTACCATTGCAGCCACTCAAAAATGGGTACTTATGGAAATGGATGTCAAAAATTCATTTCTGAATGGTGTTAGAATAAGAGGTTTATATGCGTCCTGCTCTAGGATATACCTTCCAGGAAAATAAAGTGTGTCGTCTTCATAAGGTTCTTTATGATCTTAAGCAAGCACATCGAGCTTGGTTTTCTAAATTTCACAATATTATCACTCAGTTGGATTTATCTTTCTGTTCTCATTACTCTACTCTTCTTACTCGAACAACAAACAATGCAACTATTGTCTAGCTTCTTTATGATGATGACATGATTATCATTGGCGATGACTTTATTGGAATTGAAGAGCTCAAGAAATTATTATGTGAACACTTTGAGATAAAGGATCTTGGACCATTAAATTACTTTTTGGGACTTAAGGTCTTATATTCTATTGATGGCTTATTTATCTCACAAACTAAGTATAGTTATGATCTTGTTTCCCGAGCAAGTCTCAGTGGTTTTAAAATTGGAAATACTCCTCTAAAACCCAATGTTTGATTTACTCCTCAAGATGGTACTTTGCTCGACGATGCCTTTCTTTATCGGCAACTTGTAGGTAGCATGATTTACCTCACAATTTCTAGATTAGATATATCATATATTGTTTATTTCGCTTGTCAATTCATGGTCTCTCCATATACAACTCATTGTGTTGTCCTACGGATGATTCAATATATTTAGGAAACCATGTTTTATGGTCTATAGTACTCATCCTCATTTATTCTTAAAGCCTACTCTGATGTTGATTGGGTCGGTGATCCTAGTGATCATCGATCCACCAAAGGTTTTTGTATTTTCCTTATAGTTTCTCTTATTTCTTGGCGTAGAAGAAATAAACTTTGATAGCCGACTCTAACAGTGAAGCAATATTGTGTTGTTGCTGACACAACATTTGAGATATTATGGCTTTGTTGGCTTCTTGTTGATTTAGAGACATCTCAACCTTCCTCGATAGATCTTTATTATGACAAACGTAACACCATTCAAATTGTCCATAATGATGTTTTCCATGAGCGAATAATTCATTCATCAACATTTTCTCCGTTGTGAACTTCATCTTATCTCCATAAGTACTCTTGATCAACCTACTTACTTGTTTACAAAATCTCATTTTCTTGAACGTCGCTTCCGAACTTTAGTTTTCAAACTCAAGTTATTTATAGTTTTACCCCACTTGAGTTTGAGAGCAATGTTACGATATGTTATGATTATATCATTATTGTAATTTATATTATAGTTATTTTTAATTATTCTTTATGTGTAATTATTCTATTTTATTCTTTGCTTGTAATTCTATATTATAAGTAAAAGTTTTGCTTGTACTTGAAAATATATATAAATAATGAATACACAAATAAATTCATATGTTTTTAAATTTTTACAAATTTGTTTAGATAAAAAAATAAATCTCTTTCTTTTTTCTTCAATATATCAAATTATTTAGCTTAATTTTTATAGGATTGACTTTCACATGTTTAAATAACTCATAAATATATTTACAGCTCGCAAATCTTTACAAATTTTAAATTAATTAAAAAACCTATTTATATAATATATGATGCTATTTAAAAAAAATCCGTTGAGTTAAGTTGATTATTTGACACAAATATCTAATTAAAAAGAAGAAAAAATAATGTAGTTCAAATATCTGATTACATATTTTGTTAACTTAATGATCTATTAACATTTCTCAAACATGTGAATGACACGTGGATTAATTACACCTAATAGTAACTCCTCTATTCAAAATTGTAGAAATAATAGAGATCAAGAATATGTTTTGCAGGACAATCGATTGCTATTAATTGGTCATGATCTGCTGCCAATTAAGTCCTTTATCGTGGTTGCCAACTCTTTAACCACGATTAATTCCAGCGTGCGTGCATGCATGCACAGTGAATAAAAGTAATGATTAATAAATAGATTATTATTAAGCATCTTAGTTGGTGTATACTAATTGCCGATTGAATAAAAAATTGGCATAGATACGCTGTACAAATAAGGGTTGCCTGCCCCAAGGCCAATAAGTTAAAATCAGTACACGATCTCATACTCCTATATAAACAAAACTACTTCACATATTTTAAGAAAAGTATTAGTCCCTCCTTTCAAAATTGAATTACTTATTTAACCGTTTTGTATATATTCAAGTTAAAATCACATAATTATTTAAAAAATAAAAAAAGGTAATTGTATTACCTAAAATACACTTTTCATCATGAATATTAAAAATTAAAGTTATTTAAATAATTTAATTTAAATTTATAAAAATGCTTTTAAAAATAGTAACAAATAAATATAATATAATTATTTTCATTTTAGATCATAAAACTTGACTTTTAATTATAAAATAAATAATGATAATATAAATTTAATTGTATTAAATAATTATACAAAAAGAAAAAATATTTGTAAAATGGAGAATGGAAAAAAATAAAATTTTAATATTTAAAAATAAAAATTTTGTATTTCAAATAAAGAAAACTGTTAATTAAAATAAAATAAGTATTTTTGTCGATAATGTTCCATGAAAAAAAAAAGAAAATTTGAAAAATTTGAAAAATAAAAATTTTGTGTCTTAAATAAAGGCAATTTTGAATAAAAATAAAAAATATATTTTGTTGATTGTGTCTGTGAGAAAAAGAGAAAATTTGACATTTGAAAATATAAATTTTATGTATTAAATAAAGGCATTTTTAATTTTAAAAATTAAGTATTTTGCTGATTATGATCCATGAGAAAAATTTATTTTTTGACATTTGTAAATAAGTATTTTGTGTCTCAAACAAAGATAATTATTAATTAAAATAAAATACGTATCTTGTTGATAGTGACTTGTGAGAAAAAAAAATTAGACATTTGAAAATAAGATTTTATATATCAAATAATGAAAGTTATTAGTTAAATAAAATATGTATATTTATGGTAGTAATCTGTGATATAAAAAATTAGTTGTGTGGATGACTATATAATATCATTTAATTTTATAAAATAAAATATTTATTTTATTAAACCTTAATATTGATTTATTATTATTTTTAATAATAATAAATAAATAAAATTGAATAAATTTGTCATAAAAATAAAATTAGATGCCAATAAATATTTAATATGATAATTATATATTATAATTATATATTTTAATTTATTAAAAATAATTAGGTAGAAAAGATAAAATAATAAAATAAAAAGAGAAAGAAATATAGAAGAAATAAAATTAATTTGAAAGAAGAATAAGATGGTGAGTGAAAGAGTAAAAAATAGAGGAAAAAATGAAAGTTGAAAAGGGGATAAATATGAATTTGATACTTATTAGGATTTGGGTGTAATATGGTGAATTAATAGAGAGATTAAATTTTTATTATTTTAACTTTTTGTAACTGTACAAATTTTAAAAGAAAGGGTATTATTGATAATTTGATTGTAGTTTATTTTAATAGATAGATAGTTGATAGTTGATTGATAAAAATAGTTCATAATTGATTGATTAATTGTAAGTAGTGATAAGTACAAAATTTGTACTAGAATGTGTACGTTGAATGAATTAAATAGAAATAAAGCACGTGTATGCATGTATCTAGGTGCATGTATTCTCACAATTAACACATTTATTTACTAGTAATGTGTCTTCGAAAGAGTTCTAATCAGTCACGTGCATTTGTTATAGATAGTAATTGTTGTTTATAAGAATACAATAATGAAAATAAAAGATAAAGAAATATTTTTATCCAGATTAATATATAAGCGAATTTTGAAAGCAAAGTCGCATGGTATTTAGTAATTATGTAAAAATTAAAATGTATGATTAGAAAGAGAAAAAAAAAGAGAGTAAAAACGTATTGAAAAAAAAGTTGTGACATTAAGAAAGGTTGTTTTGTTTTTAAATCAGATTTGAATTTTCTGAAAAAATTGTAATAAGAAAATAATAAAATAACAACAATTCTTTTTTTATATCATTTATAAAAATATATTAATCAGTAATATATTTTGTCTCGTATATAAAAATAATATTGTTTATAAATATATTTGAATTAACCATAGATTATTTTCCTGTATTCTGACATTATTTATAAAATTATTTAAATTAATAATACATTTTTCCCGTATACGAAAATAATATCGATAAAAATTTGATTCAGTAAAAATTTTAAAATCAGTTATATTTTACATTTTATTCACATACATTTAAATTTAACTAATTTTGTTTTCAAAATAATCAAATCTATTTACTATCCATTTAATGATAATATATATTAATGTTATAAATAAACAGATCTAAAATGTATGAGTAGAAAGAAAAATTAAAACAAGTAAAAGCGTATGGAAAAAAACGTTTTGACATTAAGAAAGGTTTTTTTTTTTTGAAAACTCAAAGTTGAATTTCCTAAAAAATAGTGATAAGGAAATAATAAAACAAAACAAAAAAAATCTTTTTTTACATAATTTATAAATATATATAAATCAATAATATATTTTGTCTAATATATAAAATAATATCATTTTTAAAATATTTGGATTAATCATAGACTGTTTTCTCGTATTTTAGTATCATTTATAAAAATAATAGCGACAAAAATTTGATTCAGTAAAAATTTTAAAATCAATTATATTTTACACTTTATTCACATGTATTTAAATTTAACTAATTTTGTTTTTAAAATAATCAAATCTATTTACTATATATTTAATGATAATATATATTATTTTATAAATAAGTAGGTCTAAAATGTATGATTAGAAAGAAAAATTATAAAGAGTAAAAGCGTGTGGAAAAAAAGTTGTGACATTGAGAAATTTTTTTTTTTTTGAAGAATCAAAGTTGAATTTCCAACAAAAATAGTAATAAGAAAATGATAAAACAAAAAAAATTCTTTTTTTATATTATTTTTAAAATATATAAATCAGTAGTACATTTTATCTCGTATATAAAAATAATATCGTTTATAAAAAAAATTGGGTTAACCATAGATTATTTTCCTGTATTTTAATAATATTTATAAATATTTAGTGTGAACCGCAGAATTGTCACCAGTTTATTTTGAGAAAAACAAAATTTTTAGTATAACCAAATTATCAATAACAAATCTGGATAATGGAATGAACCATGAGTGATATTAATTATTGATATTGCTCCATCACTTAATAAAATTTCTATATTCTTTGATCACACTCCAAAGAGAATTCTTTAGTTATAATATAAAGACTTAAAAAACGTGAGTCACCATGCAGAACTTATGAAGCACATTTTTTAAAATCATGAGACATTTTATACATTGTATCAAATCTAAATGTAATATAATTTGTTGTTGTACTCTAAAATTTGTCCTCTTAATTTCTTTTATTTGTTTAGGCTTAACATCGCATTCACATCTTTTCATTAGGTCACTAACGTAGCATATATTCACATTCAATAAAACGCTTGAGGTTCAAAATTCACTGGGTGTGCAAGTTAGGGTTTTATGGTAGTTTGAGGTGTACATATCAAATAAGTTTGATTCTTCTGGTTCTTAAAGTAGTGAAATGTGGAATTAGGGATTCATTGAAGGTGCAAGTTGTTTGGAATTTGTTCATTGATATATGAGGCAGATTTGAGTTCAAAAATAATCAAAGTGAATTGAACGTTCTTAAGCATTTGTGTGGATTTCTTGGAATTCAAGTATAAAAAGGCATATATCGTATTCATTTAAGGTGTCCAAAATTCAAAGTTTCAAATATCATCATTCATGGCCCCGTGCGTCCATTCAAATTCATCTTCCATTCATTAAAGGTCCACACATCATTATGTTCATCATCATTATGCCGATTCAAATTTCAAGTGATCAAGAATCAATATCATTCTTCATCTTCCAATATTCCTCATTCAAAGTCCATGCAAGGTTCGTTCAAAGATTTCATTAAGTGTTAAAATCATTCAAAGATCATCTCACTTTGAAGTTTCCATCACAAGGACATTACATCAAGGAAAGTCTGAAACCCAAAGTTTATCCAGACAATATTTTTTCAAAATTCATCATTCATCATTATCATTTGATGAAAGTGTGCAAGATGTCGAGATACATTCATATGTTCACACAAGATTACAAAAAAAAAAAGAAATCTATGCTAAACCTAATCATAAAGCTTCATCATGAGGGCATTCCTTCAAGTATTGTTCCATTAATATCCAAACGGTCCAAAGCTAATCAGCATCATGAAACTGGCCAAACACCTCAAAACCTGGCCCTTCGGTTGTTCAAATCAAACAATTAATCAAAAATATCCATTACCTACACAATCAGTTCACAATAACATTCCAAGTTCAATACAGAAAACCAGTTTTCAATGTTCATAGCAGTCCTGTCATCAAGACATATCCAAAACCAGTTGAATTGTGTACATTGATAAACTAAATAGATCCAATATCCAACTCATTTAATAATAGGTTTTTTTACTAGCCCTTAATTCACAGCAGTGGATGTCATTTAAGATCTTACCAACACTTCCTGTTCACTCCTGAAAATTAGCTTTCAACTAACCAGCAGAGTTGAAATTTTAGTTTTTAATTAACTTTGCTCTTCAATTCAGCTAGGTTGTACTAACATTTAGTTGGTCAACTAACAAAAAGCATTCACTTCACAAAAACATAATTATAGTCGACCCTTAACCATTCAAACTAACTAACCATCCAAACCAATTTTCAATTAACTAACCTCCTAACTGTTTGCTAACGGCTTCTAACAGAACTTGAAAATTTGTAACTAACAAATCCTAACAAACTCTAACAGAAATATAGAAACATGAGTTTACCTGGATTTATTCATTCTTCAATATTATGCCCTTGTGAATCGAAAGCGAGTTGTTTCAAAGGGAGACTTTGCCCAGTTAGAGCTAGCATGAAGATAGCCAATGCCATGTGGGTGCTAATATAAATGCTAGCCATATGGAAGCTTTTGCCTTGTGTACGCTAGCATGGAGGAAGTCCTGGCTTTTGTGAATCGAAGGAATCATGCAAGGGGCAAATGGCTTCTGAGTCGAAGGAAAGCTGCAGGAGGCCATTGATATTTTGAATCAAAGGACACCAACAGGAGGAATTTGTCTTCTGAACCGAAGGAAGCCTAGACGCCCAATCGAAGGATAAATCAAGCTTGTTCGAAGGAAGCCTAGATTCCCAATCAAAGCTAGAAGGAATCAAAGGAAACTTGCTTTTCTTTAAAAAATCATTTTTATCTGCTTTGCCATTTTTGTCTTCTTTATACTTACGCAAACTTGAGCTTTTGAAAATACTTGAGAAAAGAGAGGGAAAATTTTGGGGTGCAACAGCTTCCCCTGTTCAATCTTCTTAAACCTAAAGAGTTAGATTTGCGAGTCTGCCATTCGTGACTTTAAGGTGGAAGATGATTGAACACTAGAGTGCCCTGAAATTTGCACTCGATGACGTGGTGGTTGATTGTGTAGGGAATGGGCATAAAAATTCCATTTGGAGAGATGGAGAGTTATCGGAGATGGGCTTATAGATGCCACCCAAAAGTGATTGTTGACAAAAATTGGAAGAAGTATCAAAATAAATCTCTGGTCGATTTATACTGAAATAGTAGATATAGTGGGATGAGTATCAGAATCATATCCATAAATGGACCGTATCTGACTCGTATTTGAAAGATGTACTGAATGAGCGTTAGAATGACATATGTATCTGGATCGTATCTGGACTGTATTTGAAAGGTGTGCTAAATGAGTGTCAGAATGACATCCGTATCTGGATCATATCTAGACTGTATTTGAGAAAAATATGGAATAAGTATCAGAATAATATCTGTCTCTGGATCGTATCTGAACTGTTTCTAGAAGAAGTCTGGAGTAAGTATCCGAATTCCAGTCGTATCTGGATCGCATCTGAACTGTTTCTAGAGGGAATCTATAGTAAGTATCAAAATGTCAGCCGTATCTGGATTGCATCTGAACGATTCTAGAAGGAATCTGGAGTAAGTATCAGAATGTCAGCCGTATATGGATCGCATTTGAACTATTTCTAAAAGATAATCTGGAGTAAGTATCAGAATGTCATCCGTATCTGGATCACATCTGAATTGTTTCTAGAATAGAATCTGGAGTAAGTATCATAATGTCATTCGTATTTGGATCGCATTTGAACCGTTTCTAAAAGAGAATATGGAGTATGTATCAGAATGGATTCTGTATCTTGATCGCATCTGAACCGTTTCTAGAAGAGAATTTGGAGTAAGTATAAGAATGTCATCCATATCTGGATCGCATCTGAATCGTTTCTAGAGGAGAATCTGGAGTAAGTATCAGAATGTCATCCATATCTGGATCACATCTGAACTGTTTGTAGAAGAGAATCTGGAGTAAGTATCAGAATACCATCCGTATCTGGATCACATCTGAACTGTTTCTAGAGGAGTGTATGAGAAGGAGCCCGTGTAGGATTGCTTCATCTGGTCGTGTAGATAATATTCCCTAGCTTGTTTCAGGAATTGATTTACAACCAATTGTCCTCAAATAGTTGTCCTGTCTTGTTTTAAGTATTAATCTGGAACTTGTTTTTGTTGGTCGTTGAGATAGTTGTCCTGTCTGGTTTCAGGAATTAATCTCTGACCTATTGAGAAATGGTTGTGGTATTTGCCAAAGAGGACTTTTGCTAATTGACTTTTCCCTACAAGGAAGAGACTTAGTTGCATACAGATGTATGCATGGCTTGATGATGTTCTCAAAATAAATGAGATTATGTTATATGCATTTATCATGTATGCAATATGAGAATTTTTTTTATTAATAACCATGTATTAAAAAAATATTTCGTAAATAACCGGGTTTCAGAAAAAATTACACAAATAACCATGTTTGAGATGGCTCCACAAAGGAGGAGCCATCTCAATTGGCGCATGCACCTCCTTTTTTAAGGGAGGCGCCATCTCACTTGGCGCCTAAGTGCTTAGGGCATGCCCTAAGCCAAGTGAGATGGCGCCTATGTACAAATTTAGGGCAAAAATTTTTTTTTTATTTTCTTTCCTGTGCGTTGCCTATTGGACAGAGATCAACAAAATGGACTTTTTATTAAAAAAAAATAATTACATTCAACTGTATTACATTAAAAGAACAATAAAAAAAATGGATACAAAAAATACTGGCAACAAAAAGATACATCAGTGATCCCCCGGAACCCGGTAATGACCCCCGGTTCCGCATCCCCGTCCTCGTCTTTCTCTTGCTGGGTGTCGTCGCGTTTCCTGCTGCGGCAAGGTCGATGGCCCAGCGAAGTCAATGCGATCCGAATCCATAAAATCAGTAAGATCTCCATATCTCGAAGATCCGCTCTGGTACAGTCGGTTACCCATACCCTCAAAGTTTGGTCGTGTTGGCGGTGGGTGGGGTTCCATGGTTGGTCGGTAGCATTGGTCATCTGAGTATGGGGGGTAGAAAGGAAATGGATCTTGGGGTGTTTGGTATTGTGGATGTTGGGTTGTTTGGTGATATGGTGGTTGATGGTAGGTTTGGTCGGCTTGGTCATAATCTTCTGACATTCCCATATCAGGGCTAAGGCTGGATGTTGAGGGCGCCATATTGGGATATGTGGAAGACTGAAATTGTGTCTGGGGCATGTGGGTGTGCTGGTATTGGGGTTGGTATTGTGGTTGGGTTTGAGGCATATCCAGGTATTGGTAGTTTGGTGGTGATTGTGGTTGGTAGTACGGCATTTGATTGTAGTTGTGTTATGGTGGGGAATGTGGTTGTGTGTTTGTTGGTCTGTTTCTTCTTGGGGGTTGGTTTAAGGTTGATGGATTTTGGGTTTTTTGATGGGGAATTGAGGGTTGTGCCCATTGTGTGCGTGGGTCAACCAAGTACCTCGGATGAGACACGTGCATTTCTGGGTTACTAACTGACCTGTACCACGACATATATTGATCAGTGTGTCGCATGTTACCTTGAGTAAGGAAAACCGGGGATTGCAAGATATAGCGGTGATGCCTTTGCCACATTTTACACCATTCTGGAGCAAAGTCTTTCCAGTTGGTAAGACCCCACTGGGCATCGACCCTTTTAAGATGCCAGGGGGACAAATCTGTTGGATCACTTGGTATCTCTTGTTGCATTCCGAACTGCATCTTCACACGGTCGCTGTGGTGCATCTCCACAATGTTGAACCGAATGAGTGCAGTCTTTGCAGTCCAAGTTGCTGCATCCTCTGGGTTTGGAGCATGGCCCAAACCCAAATATGGTCTCCAGACGAACTGCGATAAAATTTAAATCAGGTTAGCGCAAAAGTAATGTATAAATAATTAAAATGAACAAAAGTTAAAAGCTACGACGTACGTCATCTGGGCCTAAGTGATCCAACAGATTCCGGTAGAGTGCGACATTGAATCTTGGATTCTTGCCGTAATCCATACCCCTCACGCAGTACCTAAAGGAAATGAGAAACATGTTATTTTTAGCATATATTTTGGAAAGAGCAGAATAGTTATAAATGCTATAACTTAATGACTTACTTTGTTGCGTACGGGAAACCAAAAGTGTTGTTGTTGATGGGGTTTAAGGACTCCATCCTCCACCAACCCCAGGCTTGTAGTAAAAATGCGCACCCATAAAATGTACATTTTTCCTTGACTGCGTTTTTGCACAAGGAACTGTACAGGTGGGCTAATACTGCAGAACCCCAACTATATTTTCTAGTTTTTTCAAAATTTGTTAGTAAATGTAAGTACATGAGATTTACACTATTTCCCGTACTTTTGGGAAATAAAAATGTACCAAAAAGTATCATAAGATACGTTCTGGCTTTTACTACTCGGTCATTCTCTGAGGAATTTTCATTTAATTCCATACTTGCATAATGACGTTTCAAGTCAGTGAGTAGTATTCCCTGCCCTCTTGCTCCACCACCTTCTACCATATCCCTACCCAACAGTTCTTCACACTGTGAGTTGGGTTGTTGAACCGACCCGTTCACCGCCTTACCGTCAATAGGGAGGCCCAGTAGCATGTACACATCCTCGAGCGTGATGGTACATTCACCTATTGGTAGGTGAAATGTATGGGTCTCCAGTCTCCACCTTTCCAACATTGCAAGAATGAACTTTGAGTCAATGGTGCAGTTGGAGATCTTTATCACATGTCCAAAACCTGCATATTCCAGATAAGGGACGATAAATGGGTCGGGAGCCAGGTAGTTGTGCGAACGGATTCTGAATCTTTTTGTGTCCTGAGATCATAATTAAACAAGTATAAGATTAATTAAGATGAACAACACGTTATTTGAAGTATGAAAAATGTATAACCAAAGAAGAGACTTACAAATGCAGCAATGTTTTCCCTTGTGCCTCTGTGAGTATCGCCCATTGTTAGAAGAGCCATTGTTCAGAATGCTTGAGAGTATGAAAGACTTAGGAAGAAATAGAGAGTATGATAGACTTAAGAAATATTTCGTAGCAGAGAGTGAGAGTTGTGTGGGTGTGAGAGATGTTTCATAAGGTATGTATTTATAGGCAAATAAGTTTGATGTAGTGGTTGCTTGTGCTTGCATGCCTGCGAAGTGTCACATTTGCATGCTTAGGGTGTTACACATATGCATGCATGCATTTACAAAAAATGTAAGGTGTCACTCTTGCAGGCTAGGTGGCAGCCCATGCATGTATCACGATTGGACAGTAAGGGAGGCGCCATTGGACTTGGCGAAAGAGTACAAAAATGAATGGTGTCGCCACCCCATTTGGCGAATAAGAGGTGTCATTTGTTACAGCATAGGCTCAGGCTACGTGACAGCCTTTGGGATTCCTTTCTTTGTTGCATGCAAGGCCATTGGAGTTGATGGGTGGAGTCTTACACAAAACATTTATGTGTGCAGAATAGGGCCAGGATAGGTGGCAGCCTATGGGGTTTCATAAGCCCATGCATGTATCACGATTGGACAGTAAGGGAGGCGCCATTGGACTTGGCGAAAGAGTACAAAAATGAATGGTGTCGCCACCCCATTTGGCGAATAAGAGGTGTCATTTGTTACAGCATAGGCTCAGGCTACGTGACAGCCTTTGGGATTCCTTTCTTTGTTGCATGCAAGGCCATTGGAGTTGATGGGTGGAGTCTTACACAAAACATTTATGTGTGCAGAATAGGGCCAGGATAGGTGGCAGCCTATGGGGTTTCATAAGCCCATGCATGTATCACGATTGGACAGTAAGGGAGGCGCCATTGGACTTGGCGAAAGAGTACAAAAATGAATGGTGTCGCCACCCCATTTGGCGAATAAGAGGTGTCATTAACAGCATAGGCTCAGGCTACGTGACAGCCTTTGGGATTCCTTTCTTTGTTGCATGCAAGGCCATTGGAGTTGATGGGTGGAGTCTTACACAAAACATGTATGTGTGCAGAATAGGGCCAGGATAGGTGGCAGCCTATGGGGTTTCATTATTGCATGTAATATTATTGGCAGCCTTGGGGGGTTGCATCCCTTACTTAATTGAAATTTTTTGCCTTACGTTGAACATAACATTGATTCACATAATCTGTAAAATCTTCCAACCTTCGAATCAGTCATCAAACCTTCAAACATTCCAGCATTCATACCTTCTGTTGTACCCCAAAATTTGCCCTCCCTTTCTTCAGGAAGGCATCTTAGATTTTTCAAAGTCCCCCGAAACAAATCCAAGTCCTAGGTTATCCTCTTGCCCAAGCAAGCCACTTACAAGAGCAAGATGGTCTCACAAACTCCAGAAACAACGCTTTCATCTTGAGGAAAATCAAATTCTAAGTGTTTCTTTAAAATAAATGTTTTTAGAAAAATCAGCGCGCCAGAACTTCTGGACCCATTCCAGATGAAGACGGTCAGAAGTTGCAAGTTGGGCTCAGCGTGGTCAGAAGTTGGCTCTTCAGCAGCTACATCAGTTCAATCAGAAGTTGTAAACGTGGTTCAGAGTGTAAGCCTCAAACAGAACATGCCCCTTCAGCAGTTACACAAGCTCAGTCAGAACTTGCTAAAGGAATGCAAGAGAAACAGGAAAGTATGAAGGCTCCTTCAGAACAGGATGAAATCAGAAGATGAAAGGCCAGAAGGATAGGTGTCACTGATACAGAATCTCTAAATCCAAAATTGTCCAGAAGTAGATCCAAGGAACGTATCAGAAAACCAGGAGAATTTCCAGAGCTTGCTAAGACAACAGGTAGCCAAGGCCAGAACATGGTTTACGCTGCTGATTCAACAACCAGAATGTTGGTATTGACAGGTCTTGTCACCATTTAATGCCCATTAATGCTTCCAACCACTCCTGAGCATTCACGTGTGGCTTGGAAAATGCTTTTGCGCAAATTCTGGCATGGGTCTTCACACCACCGCCCACTTCAGAGGTCACTTCTCCCCAATCTACGCCTGCTGCTGCTACCTAGGCTGAAAGATAGCTGTATCACAACTTCCCAGGAATTTCTGTCAAAGAACAAATTCAAACTCTGTTGGCGCCTTAAATGTTCAAGGCATCCACAAGAACTTTGCCTATAAATAGAGAGCTTTCACCACTGCAAAAGACGTTCAAGAAAAGAAACAAAAAAACTGCTAAGAGAGAAACGAAACTCCTAGCAACATAACATTCTGAAACTCTGCCAAAATCTCCAGCTTTGTTTCATAACTTTAAGTTTCTTACCTTCAACTTCATCAAACATCCAGCTCTTTTCTGTAAACCAAAAACGTTCTTTCCAAACTTCTGACCCTATACACGCATACACCTTCACTTCCCCTTTTCCAAATCCGTCCAGAACACCACCAGAACCAAAAGCTAACTTTCACCCACCATTTTCCAGACAGTCAGGTAAGCACCTGCTGACCCTCACCACACTGTTAAGCATCATCAGCTGTGCATATTCAAGTCACATAATGTAAATATTCATGTTATTGCTGTTTATGTTCTGAGGACTTTCATACCTCAGAACGTTCTGAGCCAGTATAGGACTTGCCTGTGACCTTGGTGATTCTGACCTCTGAAACATTTTTGCTATTTTGCTGGATCTGTTCCAAATATGTTTTCTGTTTTGTGGAGTAACAACAGGATTGCAGATGTTCTGATTAGTGCAGGAAAAAGCCAAGTGCTGACTTTGACGTTAGCACATCTGAAGCCTGTTTTGCTGTCAATGACATCAGAACCTCTGAGAGTTATTGCCTTTTCAGCAGAATCTGAACTTCTGGGTTCTCCACTAACAAACTTCTGTCTTGCAGCGCAGGGAAATCAGAACTTCTGGTTTCCCCACTAACAAGGTTCTGTTTTGCAGGTTCTAGAGTCAGAAGTTCTGACTCATCCAGTTTCACCAACAGGTTGATCATCTGACGGCGGATCTGGGTCAGAACTTCTGATGGCCTCCCAACAGCGTGCGGGCTCCCTCTCTCTCTCTCTCTATATATCTTGTTTTTCGCTATTTTCTTTTTTGTCTATTTTTCTCGTTGAACCCCCCATGTACAAATATGTATCCCCCTCCCCTAATTATTGTAATAGCGTAGGATTTTACATTTCCGCTTCTTATTGCTAGTAATTAGGACGTGTATGGCAAGATAAAATCAATGAAATAGAAAAACCTAATTCAAAGAAAAAACTCTTGTATGCAATAAAACACACTTGCACACTAACACCCCTAGGGTATTCCACTTTGTTGCCTTCAAATAATTGGGCCATATTGCATGTTGAGTTTCTTTGGGTAAAACAAACAATCAAAATGATCATAGTCCCTCAAAAACGTTGCCTAAATGAATGATCAAGTCCCTTTTAAAAATTGCTCAAAGACATTTAACGCCGTTGCAATTATGGTCCAAACGATGACCCGCGCCTGTCCCTTTCATCTCCTAAGACAAGATTGTCCACCAAATGCAATGGTGGAACAAATTTGTCAAAAGGGTTTAAAACATGACAAAACCTTTGAGAAAACTTTAGGGTAGATAAACTCTTAAGTACTTGTCAATTTGCCAAGAAAACACTTGCCTAATTTCAAAACTCACTTCACAAACACTTTCAAAATCAACTTTTTCAAACCCTTGAAACATCTTTTTTAAAAGATAAAACACCTTTTGTAAAACATTCGAGTAAAGAATTGTTACAAGGTTAGCCTAATACAAGGCATCTTTTCAAAACATTTTCAAAGCCACACACAAAGCACCATTTCAAACAAAACCAAGGCAAGTTGATCTAAGCAAGTACCTAAGAGCCCATGGATAACCATGGATAGAGGGGGTGTTAATACCTTCCCCTTCTATAATCTACTCCCCGAACCCAAGAAAAATCTCAAAGATTTTTGCTGTGCTTTTTAAACCTTTCCTTAGGATAAAATAAAAAGTCGGTGGCGACTCTTGCTCAACCGAAACATTTGCGAAAACAAACGCAAAACACTAGTCAGTTCTCCCACCGTATCACAGAACTGGCGACTCTGCTGGGGATTACTTTAAAAGTGGAGTAACCTTAGGGCTTAGATCACCCTCTTGCATGACTAATTGTTTGATTTGCTTGCTTTATATTTTGGCTCTATTGTTTGGGTTTACAATCCTCCGCCCGGATTTTGGGAAACATTCATAGATAGCAATACGTTGTGGAAACTGTGCGGGGTATACCGACACGGTCTAAGCAATAGCTATATTAGTGCGACATATTTGTGAGTACCGGTAACCCTTGAGTTCAATCAAGGAGAGTACGGGGCCGCTGAGTGATGTCACTAAGCACTAATGACCTAGAACCTTACTTGACCATCTTGGCCTTTTATTAGGGGTAGTGAGATGACCGGCTTTGGTGCAGTCCGAAGTTGGTAGATACTCGATACTACACTCATTGAGGGTTGTTTTCTTGGAATATTTTGGTCGCTAGTTAAGTGGCTAAACCAAAACAATGAACAATGGAAATAATCCGGTGATATTGAGCTCCTTAAAACCCGGTTACTATTTATAGGACAGGTTTTTAAGCCAACTACACTCAAGAGGGTACTTACCTATGAAACCCCATGCAAGCCTGAAACTAGGGTTTGGTGTGATTTGCTTGTACATATGTCTTGTGCATACATCATAAACATCATAAAGCATCATATGCATTCACTAACCATTTCAAGGGTTTGGATCTTCATCATTGTTCTTGTTTTGTAGGTCATGGAAATACCTCGCAGAAATACCATTCAAGTCAACCTTGTGAGAATCTCTCCTCAACTCAAGGAGATCACTTCAAGAATTCCGGAAAATTCATCCTTCAGTGAAAGACATGGTAGACTGCTCAGCCTAGCCAACACCAACATTGAAGAAGACATGATAAAAGTGCTATTCCAGTTCTTTGACCCTCTTCACCATTGCTTCACTTTCCCTGATTATCAGCTGGTTCCCACTTTGGAGGAGTTTTCTCAACTCCTAAGAATCCCTATCCTTAATCAACTACCCTTCAACGGTACGGAGAAGGAACCAAAGCCCGAAGATGTTGCTCGAGCACTACTTCTACAACCATCTGAAATCAAGGGGCATTGGGAAACCAGAAGCGGCGTCAAAGGATTCTTAGCAAAGTTCTTGTTTGAGAAGGCACAAGAATGTTGGAACTTATTGGACCTACAAGCCTTTGAAGAGATTGTGGCACTCCTTATCTATGGGTTGGTCTTGTTCCCAAATCCTGACCAATTGGTAGATGTCAACGCTGTCAAAATCTTCTTGTCCAGAAATCCAATACCAACATTGCTTGGAGACATCCTTCACTCATTTTACACACGAACAATGAGAAAGAGGGGTGTTCTCATGTGCTGTACTCCTCTCCTTGCAAGGTGGTTTATTTCGCACCTTCCACAATCCGTCCTAAAGAATGACCAAGGTACAAGGTGGTCCCAACGATTGATGACTCTTACTCATTCTGATGTACATTGGTGTTCTCGGTCCAGAGAAAATGTCATCATCGTCGATCGTTGCGGGGAGTTTCCTAATGTTCCTTTGCTTGGAATCAGAGGAGGTATCACCTACAACCCTTGCCTAGCTTTGAGACAATTCGGATATGCACGGAGGGATGGCCCTCATGACATGTTGATTCCTAGCCTAGTTTTTGACTTCGACAACGATGCGCAAGGACTTCGCCAAAGATTCATCAGAGCTTGGGGAAAATTCAACAAGGTTGATAGCAAGACTCTGGGACACAAGAACTCCATCCCTCTTGAGCCCTATCTCAAGTGGGTACGAGCCCGAGCCCAAAGTCTAATGATGCCTTATCCTCATGTACTCCCGGTGATTAAAGAGCCCGTCAATGAAGGAGAGGTTCCCTACACCATCCTGCATCCACACATGCCTACATCGTGGGAGGAAATGCAGAAAAGTTGGATTCAGCTCAAGGAGGAACGGAACACCTTTGAAGCTAGCTACTACGCCAGTGAAAAGAAGGTTCTAGAGCTTATCCGCCGACTCCACGAGCAAGAGGCCCTCAATACCTACATCGCACCAAAGAGGATGCGCAATGTCTTTCTACCTTGAGAAGTTTATGTTGTAATATTTGGCCCATGGGGCATTTATGTACTAACAAATTTCTTCTTATTAATATGACGTGCGTTTTTCTTTGTCTGAAACAATTTTGAATATCCTAAATCCTTGAATGCATTGCATACATCAGCATACCATTCATCATGTGCATAAGCAGGTCTCACTCCAGGTTTCCTTATCTATCTGCTGTTTATGTCAGTCAGGATGGATCTCGAGCAAACAGTCAAAGACCTACAAGCTCAGAATGCACAGTTCCAGCAACTCTTGATGACCTTGGTCAAAAGTCAAGAGGATATCAAGGCTCATCTGGAGAACAAGGACCCAGTGAAGAAGAAAAAGAGGGTCGGAGTGGCTACTTTGGGGAGAAGATTTGACAGAGAAGCTCGGAGGGTGCTTGAATTTCCTCCTACTTCTGATGAAGGGACTAGTAAAAGAGATCGAGTTGCCGTGCCTTCCGAGTCTGATGCAGAGGAGGAAGAGGTTGAAGAGGAAGAAGATTATTCTGACCAGCAGTATCCTCCAGCTGATGATAAGTATAAGGGTTTAGAAGACAGATTGGCTGCTATGGAATTGCAAAGGGTACCGGGTTTGGATTTTGAAGACATGGGCCTGGTCGCCGGAATTATGATTCCCCTAAAATTCAAGGTGCCAGTGTTTGTAAGGTATGACGGGCTGTCCTGCCCCAAAATGCATCTCAGGTCCTATGTGAGAAAGATTCGACCCTATACAGCAGATAAAAATCTCTGGATTCATTTCTTTCAAGACAGCCTGTCGGGGGCTCAGTTGGAATGGTTTTATCAATTAGAAGGGACCAGTGTCAGAAATTGGGAAGATTTGGCCACCGCTTTCTATAAACAATACCAGTATAATTCTGATCTTGCTCCTACTCGTACCCAACTTCAGGGTATGTCACTAGGAACAAGTGAGGGATTCAAAGAATATGCACAAAAATGGAGGGATTTGGCTGGCAGGGTGCAGCCTCCTTTAACCAATCGTGAGCTCGTTGATATGTTTCTTGGGACCCTATCTGGGCCATTTTTCAATCATTTAATTGGTAACTCTTCCGCGGGGTTTACTGATTTGATCTTAACGGGCGAAAGAATCGAGGCTGGCATCAAGTCAGGAAAGATTCAGAAGGGTGTCGCTGCAAGTGTTGAGAAGAAGCCGTTTAAGAAGGAGACAGCTATGGTATATTCTCAAAGAAGAGCAGGGAAGATGGAGCGTCGGCCGACTGTGGGGGCCGTAATGATTCAAAACACTCCAAGTGAGCAGCCTCACTACAACCAATCCAGACCAAGTCAGCAACGGGTGGAAAGGCCACAATGGCAGTTCACCCGTATTAATATGACTCCAGCGCAGGTGCTTCCCCATCTGTTGAAATTGAATCTTGCCACCATCAAGGAGGCGCCAAAGAATGTAAATACATCCTCTCCACATTATCATGCCAATGCTAAGTGCGCCTATCATTCAGACAGTGTTGGACACGACACCAATGATTGTTGGGCACTCAAGCATAAGATTCAGGACCTGATAGAGGCTAAGGAGGTAGAGTTTGACGCTCCAGAAAAACCCAATGTGATATCTGCACCTATGCCGAAGCACGGTCGGAATGTCAATGCCATTGAAGAGGATCTGTATGTTGCTGACGTTAGTGATCTGACTACTCCACTGTTAACCATTAAGTTGAATTTGTTAAGGGCCGGGATCTTCCCGGGATGTAAAGAAGACTATTACTCTTGCCACTCTCTGCCGTTTGATTGTCCGCTATTGAAGAAAGGCATCCAAGGCGTCATGGATAGCCGACAAATTTTGTTCGAAAAATTCCTGCCGTTCCAGTTCATGTTGAAAATGTCTCAATCATAACCATTCACGCCAATCTTTCTGAGGCCGTCAAAAAGCCAGTTAAGATTACACCAGCTGCAAAGTCTATACCTTTGAAGATAACAATGCTAGGGCCTGTTCCCTATGTCTCCGAGAAGTTGATACCTTGGAACTATGGTGGTGACATCTACTACCATGGTATCAAGCAAGTTGAAACAATTGAAGAAGATTCAGATGATGAAAAAGCCAGCATTAGTAACATTGCGGGCACCAGCAAAATCACCAGGAGTGGGAGGATATTTTCTCCAGAGATTGCTCCTCCAAAAGCAGTCTTTGGACCCTCATCAGCTAAAGAAGTCATCCCTGCTCCAGTAAAGCTCTCTGCCAGAACTCCTTTGATTGAAGAAATTTTCATTCCTAGTGCTGTCTCTCCTACCATTGCCGATAAAGGAAAGGGAATACAAGATGAGCCCGTCAGGACGAAGGCTCAACCCTTGGCGATTCCAGAAGCTTCCAAGAAAGAAATGGACGAGATTTTGAGGATAATCAAGAGAAGTGATTATGATGTGGTGGAACAGTTGGGGCAAACCCCCTCCAAGATCTCCATGCTGGCACTATTGCTTTGCTCAGAAGCGCACGCTCAAGCTTTGATTAAGTTTCTAAAGGCAGCCCATGTGCCCCAGGAAACCTCTGCGGATCAGTTTCAGAATTGCGTGGCTAGTCTGACTGCAGACAATGGGCTAGGTTTTTCGGATGCCGACCTAACCCCTAAAGGCCGAAATCACAATGATGCGTTGCATATTTCAATCGAGTGTCGCGGAACCACCCTTGCACATGTTTTGGTTGATACCGGTTCATCGTTGAATGTTTTGCCTAAGAAGGCCTTGGACCGGCTAGATTGCGAAGGTTTGGAATTGAAGCCGAGTGATATTGTCGTCAGAGCTTTCGATGGGTCGAAGAGAATGGTCCATGGAGAAGTTGAAATTCCTGTCAAGATAGGTACTGAGGTGTTTAAATCCACTTTCTACGTAATGGACATCCGTCCATCATACTCCTGCCTGCTGGGTAGACCTTGGATACACCATGCTGGGGCAGTCACCTCCTCCCTGCATCAGATGCTGAAGTATCCTGTAAAGGGAAAGATCATTATTGTCCGTGGTGAAGAAGAGTACATGATTAGCCATTTAAATTCTTTCCGGTATGTGGAGGTTGAAGGGGAGTTCATTGAGACACCGTTTCAACATTTTGAAGAGGTTCTTCCTGAAATAGCAGTGGCGAAGTTGGCAGCTGAGACACCAAGACAGATGGCCAGGATGGCATCTCTGGAGGATGCGAGAGCTGCAGTTAAAGAAGGGAAGAATTCAGCGTGGGGACAGTTACCCAATTTTCCGCATAAAGCTGATAAGCTTGGACTAGGTTTTACAGCTGCTGGTCAGAAGGCTATGCGCCGGTCAAAGATTGAAAGAGCGCCAGTCAAAATTTCTCCTTACAGAATCAACGCCCTGGAAGATGAAGACAAAGAAAGCAACTTTGAAGAATGGATTTATCCAACTGTCAGAGGAGGATTGAGCAATTGGGAGGCTAAAGACTTTGTCCCCATTACTTTTATTCCTCAGTAATTTATCTATCAAACATTTCCTATTTTGGTCTGTAATATTTTACTTTCAAACAATCCGTACACTATCTTTTTCACCTCCTGCCTTGCCCGGGGCATGTAGGTCCACTTGTAAGGGTTTTGACTATTTTTCATATTCATATGCCATGTTTAATGATTCATTGGACGTTTTTCATTTGATAAACTGCTTGTGTTCATTTTCTTTCCTTTTGCATTTTTTGTTTAAGGATGGCTATCCCTTACACACACCCACACTCACCAATGCAGGTACCCATCCACTCCGGATTCCATGGGTGACTATTCTGCTGTATCTTTCAATAACTCTGAAGATCTGGTCAATCTAGCCGAGTATGAGGATGGCGAAGGTTGCGAAGTACCCAGGGAACTAGCCAGACTTCTGCAACAAGAGGAAAGGGCCATCTTACCGCATGAAGAGCCATTGGAAACTGTCAACCTGGGAACCGAGGAGAATCGGAAGGAGGTACAAGTGGGTGCCAACCTGGAACCAGAAGTTAAGGAACGCTTGGTACAGTTACTGAATGAGTATGTTGAAATCTTCGCTTGGTCCTATGAAGACATGCCAGGTCTAGACACCGACATCGTGGTTCACCGTCTCCCCACAAGAGAAGACTGTCCACCGATCAAGCAAAAAGTTCGCCGAATGAGGCCTGACATGTCTGAAAAAATCAAAGCAGAAGTAATGAAGCAGTTCAATGCTGGCTTTCTGGCTGTTACGTCCTATCCTCAATGGGTCGCTAACATTGTGCCAGTGCCTAAAAAGGATGGCAAAGTCAGAATGTGTGTGGACTACTGGGATTTGAATAGGGCCAGCCCTAAGGATGATTTCCCGCTACCTCATATTGACATCTTGATCGACAATACAGCTCAGCATAAGGTGTTTTCCTTCATGGACGGATTCTCGGGCTACAATCAAATCAAAATGGCCCCCGAGGATATGGAGAAAACAACTTTTGTCACACAATGGGGCACTTTCTGTTACAAAGTGATGCCGTTCGGGCTGAAGAACGCAGGGGCAACTTATCAACGCGCCATGGTAGCTTTATTTCATGACATGATACATCATGAGATTGAAGTTTACGTAGACGATATGATAGCTCGGTCGCAAACAGAGGAAGAGCACCTTGAACATCTGGAAAGGCTGTTTACCAGATTGAAAGAATACAAGTTAAGGCTGAATCCAAGCAAATGCACTTTTGGAGTTAGGTCCGGTAAACTCCTGGGATTCATTGTAAGCAACAAGGGCATTGAAGTCGATCCGGCAAAAGTAAAAGCAATACAAGAGATGCCCGCTCCCCGTACTGAAAAGGAAGTTAGAGGTTTCTTGGGGCGCATAAACTATATTGCCAGGTTCATTTCGCATCTGATTTCTACCTGTGAGCCAATTTTCAAACTCTTGAAAAAAGATCAGGTAGTTGAATGGAACGACGACTGCCAAGCTGCTTTTGATAAGATCAAGGAGTATTTGCTAGAACCTCCTATTCTGATGCCACCCGTCGAAGGAAGACCTTTGATCATATATTTGACCGTCTTGGATAACTCAATGGGGTGTGTTTTGGGCCAGCATGACGAGTCCGGTCGAAAAGAGCATGCTATTTATTACCTTAGCAAAAAGTTTACCGACTGTGAGACTCGCTACTCACTGCTCGAGAAAACTTGCTGTGCTTTGGTATGGGCTGCTCGCCGACTAAGACAGTATATGCTGACTCATACTACCTTATTGATTTCCAAAATGGATCCTATCAAATATATCTTCGAAAAGCCCGCTTTATCTGGAAGGATAGCTAGATGGCAAATGATCTTAACTGAATATGACATCCAGTACACCACCCAAAAAGCTATAAAAGGGAGTGTACTAGCTGACCATCTGGCTCATCAGGCTATTGACGACTATCAACCCATGAGATTTGATTTCCCAGACGAGGACATCATGAATTTGGACAGCATTAAAGGTGGCGGACCGTATGACGGACCCGAAAAGGGATCCCGATGGACCCTGTACTTTGATGGTGCTTCAAATGCGCTCGGAAACGGCATTGGCGCAGTACTTATTTCTCCGGAAGGATGCCACACTCCTTTCACGGCCCGACTTTGCTTCAGCTGCACAAATAATATGGTGGAGTATGAAGCCTGCATCTTTGGTCTCAAGGCTGCTATAGACTTGGGGATCAAATCTTTGATCGTATTCGGGGACTCGGCTTTGGTCATCAGCCAGATCAAAGGAGATTGGGATACCAAGCATCCTAATCTTATTCCATACAAAGAACATGTTCTGACATTGTTGCCTCACTTCGAGCAAATTACCTTCGAGCACTTTCCGCGAGAAGAGAATCAGCTGGCAGATGCTCTAGCCACAATGTCCTCCATGTTTAAACTCAACTGGGATAACGAGGCTCCCCAAATCACCATCGAGCGAATGGATGAACCCGCGCATTGTCACGAGGTTAATACCGAAGAAGTAGCGGAACAACCTTGGTTCCATGAAATCAAAAGGTATCTCGAGACCCAAGATTATCCTGAAGGAGCTTCTGTGAATGACAAGAAGTTCTTAAGGAAATTCGCTGCTAAGTTCTTCCTGAGCAACGACATCCTTTACAAATGAAGCCATGATTGTGTATTTCTCCGGTGTGTGGATAAGGCTGAAGCAGAATTGATCATGACTGATATACACAGCGGACCATTTGGCACTCACTTGAGCGGGCATACAATGGCTAAGAAGATCCTAAGGGCAGGCTATTACTGGTCTACCATGGAGGCTGACTGCCATCAACATTCCCGTACTTGCCACAAGTGTCAAGTCTATGCTGACAAAGTTCATATTCCTCTGGTTCCCCTCAACGTCCTGACTGCTCCATGGCCCTTTGCAATGTAGGGCATTGATATGATTGGAGAGATCAAACCCACGGCTTCCAACGGACATCGCTTCATCCTGGTTGCCATTGACTACTTCACTAAATGGGTCGAAGCAGCTTCCTTCGCCTCTGTCACCAAAAATGTGGTTGCCCGCTTTATCAAACATAACCTCATATGTCGGTATGGTGTTCCAGACAGAATCATCACGGATAACGGTACAAATCTGAATAACACAATGATCACTGCATTATGCGGACAGTTCAAGATTTATCATCACAATTCATCTCCCTATCGGCCGAAGATGAACGGTGCTGTTGAAGCTGCGAACAAAAACATTAAAAAGATTATTCAGAAAATGACAGTCACTTACAAAGACTGACATGAGATGTTACCATTTGCGCTGCATGGATACCGTACGACGATACGTACTTCAACTGGGGCAACCCCATTTTCTTTGGTTTATGGCATGGAAGCTGTTTTGCCTATGGAAGTTCAGATCCCGTCTCTAAGAATTATGAAGGATGCAGGTTTGAATGAAGATGATTGGATGCAGACCCGACTTGATCAACTCAATCTGATCGACGAAAAGCGACTTGCGGCTATATGTCATGGTCAGACGTATCAAAAACGGATGATCAAGGCCTTCAATAAGAAAGTCAGACGTCAAGTGTATCAAGTCGGAGATCTAGTGGTCAGGCGGATTATCTTGCCGCAAAGTGATCCCAGGGGCAAATGGACTCCTACATATGAAGGACCATTTGTGATCAAAAGCATATTTTCTGGTGGTGCGATGATTCTGACCACCATGGACGGCGACGATTTGCCGCACCCTGCAAACGCAGACATAGTCAAAAGATACTACGCATAAAATAACCCGACAAGTCGAAAACCCGAAAGGGCGGCTTGGGCAAAAATGGGCATCCCGGTGGATCGAAAACCCGAAAGGGCGGTTCAGGCAAAAATTAGGGATAAAAACAAACAAAAAAAAAAAAAATCTGTACACCCGGCAAGTCGAAAACCCGAAAGGGCGGCTTGGGCAAAAAGGGGTTTCCCGATGGATCGAAAACCCGAAAGGGCGATTCAGGCAAAAGTTAGGGAATTAAAGCGTATGACTATGTCTCGTCGGATCATTTCAAAGACGATCTCTTCATCAACCGGTTCCAGGTTTCTGATCAATCCAGCCATCGTCAAACGAAGCATTGAATGGACGGAGGTTCAGAGTTGTGAAAGCTACAGCAGAATGGAATCCCATGGAATTATTTCACATAGCCATCTTCGTTTTGTATAAATTTTCCAAATATTTACGACAAGATCCTCTTACCAGGATGATTGTCTCCTTTGTACAAATATACCCAAAGAAAATCAATACAAATACTCTTCCCAAAATTTGTGTCATCTCCCTTTTTCTTTTTCTCTTGCACTATTTGTTTTATTTTGAGAAATGTCCAATGTTTTGTTAAATAGGCATATGCATTTGAAACATGATCACTTCCTAATTGAATCTAAGAAAAGGATTACTGGTAGAATGAAAGTACAAACGGACATTTTGACACCCTTTCAAAGGAAATCCCTCAAGATCTGTAATTCACATCCCTGGCAAACCCTGAGGTCTATCTCCAGCAGACCCTCGGAGCTTATCCCCAGTAAGGTTCTGAAAGGTATTCCCCGCAGAGTACGGACGTCCCTTCCGAGTTTTATTTAAGGTTGTTCCTCACAAAGGCTTATAACTGGGTTATCCTCAGCCAACCACCACGAAAGATCGCGCTCGCCAAAATTCTTCCCATCCCCAGCAGAGTTCCTCAAAATTCCCCCAACAATAATTTATCAATACTATCCCCGGAGAAGTTTATCTTTGCAAATCCCCAGCCAGAGAATCTTCCGGAAATCATTTTCCCTCAGAATTTAAGCCTCAGTATCCCCAGCAGATCAAAAGCTTCAAATGGACAACCCCCAGCGGAGTCAGACTTTCAAGCCTTCTCCCCACAGTGTCTTTAGGAAGAAAAATCTTGAGTTCCCCAGTGAAATCTCCAGAGATACTTGTCTCCAAGCTGAAGATTCTCAATCTGGCCTCCCCAGCTTTAAGTCCACTAATTTGGTACTCCCCAGTAGAAGACTTCAGGAATTCCCCAGAAGATTGGTATACAACCCAAACTCTAGGTTCCCCAGTAACGACCCAGGACTTATTTTCCCCGGCAGCAGTCAGGATACTTCTATCTTCCGTTGTCCCGGATTCATCTATCCTATGCAAGACAGCTCTCCGGCTTACATGCACATCCATTTACATTCATAACACAAAATATACATTGTATCATGCATCATAGCATTGCATACAACTAATTCTTTGCCTTTTCAGGTAAGATCAGCCGACAGACTAAAATCATCCAACTTCAAGATTTCTGAAAACAGTTCACGGGTTCTCCAAGTAAACGGATGTTAACCTATCACTTGTTCAGATTCTTCTCAAGACTTCTGAAAACAGTTCATGGATTCTCCCCAACAACGGATGTTAATCTATCAGCTTGTTCAGATGCAACCGTTGAAAACAGTTTACGGACGCTTCCCAACAACGGATGCTGCTCTATTGCTTATTCAACTTCAAGATTTCTGAAAACAGTTCACGGGTTCTCCAAGTAAACGGATGTTAACCTATCACTTGTTCAGATTCTTCTCAAGACTTCTGAAAACAGTTCATGGATTCCTCCCAAGTAACGGATGTTAACCCATCAACTTGTTCAGATGCAATTTCTTAAAGACAGTCTACGGAAGCTTCCCAACAACGGATGCGGCTCTGTTGCTGATTCAATCTCAAGATTTCTGAACACAGCTTGCAGGTTCCTCCCAACAACGGATGTCAACCTATTGCTTGTTCAGACCCCCAATTCAGAAATGGTCCAAAGCTTGGACACTTTCCTAAAGTTCCCTTCCAGATGGCATCTTTAAGCCCATCCCCGACAAATTTCTGTCACTCTCCTAGATGGCATCGTTAAGCCCATCTCCAAATGGCATCTCTAAGCCCATTCCCGCATCCAGTGCTTTGATGAGTGCAAATTTCCGGGCACTCTAGTGTCCAATCTCCTTTTACCCTCGAGTCACGAAAGGCAAGCTTGCCAATCTAACTCTTCAGGTTCAAGAAGATTGAACAGGGGCAACTGTTGTACCCCAAAATTTGCCCTCCCTTTCTTCAGGAAGGCATCTTAGATTTTTCAAAGTCCCCCGAAACAAATCCAAGTCCTAGGTTATCCTCTTGCCCAAGCAAGCCACTTACAAGAGCAAGATGGTCTCACAAACTCCAGAAACAACGCTTTCATCTTGAGGAAAATCAAATTCTAAGTGTTTCTTTAAAATAAATGTTTTTAGAAAAATCAGCGCGCCAGAACTTCTGGACCCATTCCAGATGAAGACGGTCAGAAGTTGCAAGCTGGGCTCAGCGTGGTAAGAAGTTGGCTCTTCAGCAGCTACATCAGTTCAATCAGAAGTTGTAAACATGGTTCAGAGTGTAAGCCTCAAACAGAACATGCCCCTTCAGCAGTTACACAAGCTCAGTCAGAACTTGCTAAAGGAATGCAAGAGAAACAGGAAAGTATGAAGGCTCCTTCAGAACAGGATGAAATCAGAAGATGAAAGGCCAGAAGGATAGGTGTCACTGATACAGAATCTCTAAATCCAAAATTGTCCAGAAGTAGATCCAAGGAACGTATCAGAAAACCAGGAGAATTTCCAGAGCTTGCTAAGACAACAGGTAGCCAAGGCCAGAACATGGTTTACGCTGCTGATTCAACAACCAGAATGTTGGTATTGACAGGTCTTGTCACCATTTAATGCCCATTAATGCTTCCAACCACTCCTGAGCATTCACGTGTGGCTTGGAAAATGCTTTTGCGCAAATTCTGGCATGGGTCTTCACGCCACCGCCCACTTCAGAGGTCACTTCTCCCCAATCTACGCCTGCTGCTGCTACCTAGGCTGAAAGATAGCTGTATCACAACTTCCCAGGAATTTCTGTCAAAGAACAAATTCAAACTCTGTTGGCGCCTTAAATGTTCAAGGCATCCACAAGAACTTTGCCTATAAATAGAGAGCTTTCACCACTGCAAAAGACGTTCAAGAAAAGAAACAGAAAAACTGCTAAGAGAGAAACGAAACTCCTAGCAACATAACATTCTGAAACTCTGCCAAAATCTCCAGCTTTGTTTCATAACTTTAAGTTTCTTACCTTCAACTTCATCAAACATCCAGCTCTTTTCTGTAAACCAAAAACGTTCTTTCCAAACTTCTGACCCTATACACGCATACACCTTCACTTCCCCTTTTCCAAATCCGTCCAGAACACCACCAGAACCAAAAGCTAACTTTCACCCACCATTTTCCAGACAGTCAGGTAAGCACCTGCTGACCCTCACCACACTGTTAAGCATCATCAGCTGTGCATATTCAAGTCACATAATGTAAATATTCATGTTATTGCTGTTTATGTTCTGAGGACTTTCATACCTCAGAACGTTCTGAGCCAGTATAGGACTTGCCTGTGACCTTGGTGATTCTGACCTCTGAAACATTTTTGCTATTTTGCTGGATCTGTTCCAAATATGTTTTCTGTTTTGTGGAGTAACAACAGGATTGCAGATGTTCTGATTAGTGCAGGAAAAAGCCAAGTGCTGACTTTGACGTTAGCACATCTGAAGCCTGTTTTGCTGTCAATGACATCAGAACCTCTGAGAGTTATTGCCTTTTCAGCAGAATCTGAACTTCTGGGTTCTCCACTAACAAACTTCTGTCTTGCAGCGCAGGGAGATCAGAACTTCTGGTTTCCCCACTAACAAGGTTCTGTTTTGCAGGTTCTAGAGTCAGAAGTTCTGACTCATCCAGTTTCACCAACAGGTTGATCATCTGACGGCGGATCTGGGTCAGAACTTCTGATGGCCTCCCAACAGCGTGCGGGCTCCCTCTCTCTCTCTCTATATATCTTGTTTTTCGCTATTTTCTTTTTTGTCTATTTTTCTCGTTGAACCCCCCATGTACAAATATGTATCCCCCTCCCCTAATTATTGTAATAGCGTAGGATTTTACATTTCCGCTTCTTATTGCTAGTAATTAGGACGTGTATGGCAAGATAAAATCAATGAAATAGAAAAACCTAATTCAAAGAAAAAACTCTTGTATGCAATAAAACACACTTGCACACTAACACCCCTAGGGTATTCCACTTTGTTGCCTTCAAATAATTGGGCCATATTGCATGTTGAGTTTCTTTGGGTAAAACAAACAATCAAAATGATCATAGTCCCTCAAAAACGTTGCCTAAATGAATGATCAAGTCCCTTTTAAAAATTGCTCAAAGACATTTAACGCCGTTGCAATTATGGTCCAAACGATGACCCGCGCCTGTCCCTTTCATCTCCTAAGACAAGATTGTCCACCAAATGCAATGGTGGAACAAATTTGTCAAAAGGGTTTAAAACATGACAAAACCTTTGAGAAAACTTTAGGGTAGATAAACTCTTAAGTACTTGTCAATTTGCCAAGAAAACACTTGCCTAATTTCAAAACTCACTTCACAAACACTTTCAAAATCAACTTTTTCAAACCCTTGAAACATCTTTTTTAAAAGATAAAACACCTTTTGTAAAACATTCGAGTAAAGAATTGTTACAAGGTTAGCCTAATACAAGGCATCTTTTCAAAACATTTTCAAAGCCACACACAAAGCACCATTTCAAACAAAACCAAGGCAAGTTGATCTAAGCAAGTACCTAAGAGCCCATGGATAACCATGGATAGAGGGGGTGCTAATACCTTCCCCTTCTATAATCTACTCCCCGAACCCAAGAAAAATCTCAAAGGTTTTTGCTGTGCTTTTTAAACCTTAGGATGAAATAAAAAGTCGGTGGCGACTCTTGCTCAACCGAAACATTTGCGAAAACAAACGCAAAACACTAGTCAGTTCTCCCACCGTATCACACCTTCATACAATCAATAAACCTCAAACATTCCAACCTTCAAACCTTAAAACAATTCTACGCAATGGCCTCTTCACCATAATTTGTTGTCAAAGCACATTTCAACGGTGAGACATACATTTGTCCCACAGTTGGGTTTTTGTTTAGAAACACCGACAACGTTCGATTTCTCTTAAACGGGAAAGCCAATTTCTCGTACTTCAAGAAAAGATTGGAGGCCAAACTTGAACGAGGCCTGGTATCCCAGATATTTTATCAGAATCCAGTTTTTTTTGGAAACAACCAAGTAATTTTTTATAAGGTTGAAGTTCAAGATGACGAGGATCTCCAGAACATGATTTCCAGCCATGTCTATTCTGGGTACGACTCTATTGAGTTGTACGTTTTGCTTCAAGAGCCTCCGGTGACACAGGAGGTAGAGCCTCCGGTGACACATGAGGTTGATCCTTTGGAGAATGAACAAGATGAGGTAGATGCAGTTGATGATGAAGAAGAAGATAACGAGTTAGAGTTTGATCCCAAGTATTCCTACTGACAAAATCTACACACCACCTCCGCACATGACAAACTTCAACATGGGCGGAGATGAACCTTCTACTGACTTGTTTTTCCAACCGTATATGCAGTCAGATGAAAATTTAAAAGAGAAGGACAAGTTTCGTAACAGAGAGGAATGCATCATGTTGTACCCCAAATTTTGACCTAAGATACCATCTCCCATCTGCATCATTACATTGCAAGGGGTTTGACCTATTTTTATCAACTTTCAAAGCAGTTTTTAAATTCATAACTTTTTCAAGTCGAGAGCTGTTTATTTTTTGAACGCTAAATTTATTAATCGATCAATGCTAAAACAATGTTTATTTAATTATTTATTATTCTGAATTTAAATAATTGGAACTTATTTTTCAGTTATTATATAAATTAAAGAATTATAAATAGTAAAGTAAATATTTGAAAAGAAGGTTATTAATTGATCAAACAATGTTTATTTAATTATTTATTATTCTAAGTTTAAATAATTGAAATTTTATTTTCAGTTATTATAATTTAGAAGAATTATAAATAATGAAATAAATAATTGAAGAGAAGTTAATTGATCAATGATAGTTATTTAATTATTTATCATTCTAAATTTAAATAATTGGAATTGATTTTCAGTTATTATATAATTTAAAGAATTATAAATGATAAAATAAATAATTGCAAAGAAGAAAAGAATTAATTGGTAAAATATTGGAGTTTTATTCATTTTATTCTAATTGTTACAATTATTGTTTAAATACCGTATTTATTTACAACGTACTTACAATGATAATTTTACAATGTTTAAAATGAAATAAAAGCTATCCTAATTTTTTTCCTAAGTTCTAAATCTTCATCTTCTATCCAATACTTCTTTGATGACTCATTTGATTTTACCTGCAAAAGAATTAAAAGAAAAAGTCAAAAATGAATATATAATTAAAAGCAGAAAATTAATTTAGCGTTCATCATTAAAAGCAAACGGCTGGAATCAGTTTTTACCCTCTTTGCAAATCACGGGATTTCTCCCGGTTCACAAAAAGGGATGAATTTTTTATTGATAAAAATGAATGCACAAGTTAAAATATGCACAAATTCATTTTTGCCAAAATCCATTGCACATTTTCAAAAGCCAACTGCATAGTTCAAAACCATATGCACAAATTCAATTTTTTGTCAAAACAGCATATTTCAAAATCAACATCATATGCATAGTTCAACAACATATGCAATTTTCAAAGCCAATATGCAACGTAAACTGTCAAGTATGGGAAGAAGTCAAAAATACAAAGGCTCTTCTACTGTACAATGCAGTTGACAAAGAGATGTGCAGTTTAAAACCAAATGTGCAAGCAAAGTATATTTCTAATTCTCATCATTTTCCAGCTTTTACTTTTTCAGAACTTAAAAGTACATAACATCACATTTTAATGTCAAACTGTACTAAGGAGAGAGAAGAGAGAAAAGAGTGTGGGTTTTACAGGTTTTGGCTTAGGCAGAAAAGGGATACAAAACAAAACAGCAGTAACACAGTAAAGAAAGGAAAGCATGAAAAAAGGATGTAGGCAACTGAATGTAACAGTAATGTGCAGAGGCATCAAAGGAAAATGGTTAAAATATTCATAACCTGAATCATCCAAAGCGAAGCCAACTAACTGTTATAACAACAACAAACCCTTCAAAAAAAGTTCAGAGAGAGTTGATAACCGTTTGAAGGCCTAAAACCAAAACTGAGTTCAAAGAACTAAAACTGCAACATAAACCAAACATACATACAACCTGCATTCGAAACCATGTCAAAAACCATGTCAAAACCAAAACCATTCCAAGCCTAACCAGTAAACTCATAAAAGGCCAAACCTGAAACAAAAAACAGGCCAAACCTGAAGCAAAAGCCAAAAACACCATCAAACCTTTAACCACTGTCAATCCATACAAAAGCCAAAAACACCATCAAACCTTAAACCATGTCAAAGCCATGACCGAAATCATAAAACCTGTTCAACCTGTTTTCAAGTTTAAGACAATAAACCAGTAAAGCCATCACCAAAAACCATAACCATTTCAAAGCCAAATATCGTGTAACCATGGCCTGAAAAAACCAGTAAACTCAAAAAGACCAAACCTGTAGAAGCAAAAACCAGACCAAACCTGAAACATCCAGGGCCAAAACTCGTACCAGCCATACACGCCCAAAGCCAAAAAACCAGAATACCATAACAACTCAAACCTTAAAAACAATGTTCAAGGCGACACAGAAGCCTCAGAAACATTCATCATAGACCAATAAAAAGCAACTGAAGCACAACAAAGAAGAAGAGAGGAAAAGTATTCAAGCATCACAAGCCCTCAGACAGTATCTTCATAGGGAAAACATCAAGGCAACCAAACTCAAGTATACAGAAAGTAAGCCAAAGAATCAGAGAAGAAGATAAAGAAGCGTTTCAAGGCGTCAAGATCATCAGACAATAAGCATACAGCAAGCTAGCAAGAAGAGGAAAAAGACAGAGTACCAGGTTCCAGTCAAAGCAAGCTAGCGCGCCTCCGCCGTCTTCCCCGCCGTCTTGGCCGCCACAGCACCCCCAACCTTTCTTCCTCCATCTCCAAACGTAACATTTCCCCCTCTTTTTCTGTCATATACCTCAAATCACCATAATAATTTGAAGTTAGAATCAATGGATGAAAGATCGTAACATACAGTAATGAAACCCTAACGAAAAAATGAAAATTGGTACCTTGAGTCTGTCGCCCTAACGTTTTGTTGGAGGGAAGAAGAAGCTTGGAGATGCCGGTGGCCATGGGCAAGGAACTCAGAGGCGAGGGCATGAGCAACGAAGAAGACGAACAAGGATGAACGAACGGCGCAAAACCCTAATCTGTTTTTTTCCCAAATTAAGACAATGTTTAAACCTAACAAATTGTGAATGAATGGACCTTAACCCTTTTCCCTGCTTTAAAGCCCAACGAATCTCCTTAAGCACACCCCCTATTTCTGTTTGTTTTTTAATTTGACTCCTTAAAACTCTCAGGCCCATACATTGTTTATGTACCCCTTTATTTTTGGACACCCCCCTTTCTATTTACTTTTTATTAGTTTTTTTTAGAATTTTATTAATTTAGTTTAATTATAAAACTTAATCAAATAGAGATAATTTAATTAAACAATTTTAATAAGGTGACCAATTTTTATTAACTTTAAGATTAATTTAGTAATTGTTAGTTTTCTTTTTTTAATTAGATTTAAGTTAATAACTTTTAATTTTTAATTTAGTTTAGAATTATTTAATAACTCTTAAAAATAACACTTTATATTAATATTAAAAAACATATAAAAATAGAAACATATAAAATAAGAAACCTTAAAAAACATTTTATTTTCTTTAATTAATTCCCTCGCTTTAATTAATATTAAACAAAAAATATAAAAATGCATGTTCACATCCTTTAGTCTGTTATTTAAATTGTATGGTTGTATATCACTTATCTATCTAATTTTCTGTTTGTTTATTTCATCTTTATTTGATTATTCTGTTTACGTCTAAGTCCAAGAGAAAAATGATTAAATTTGTTGACTTCATGTCCTCAAGTCCAATCACGCGAATATCTTCATCTCATTAAAACATAGGACAATTTTTTCCCCAAATATTCAATCTTTTCAAAATTTATACCCTTTTAAGCCAAAACTTCGACATTAGGTCGTCGTACCTTCAAAAACCCGTCCGTACCCCTTTTCGGCCAAAACAATTTATTTTTTAATCAAACAAACAATTTTAATAAACAGATATTTCAAAAGGTTCCTATAGAGTACTATAGATACATTGGGTGCTAATACCTTCCCACTGTATAACCAACCCCCGAACCATAGATCTCTTTTCAAAAACGCCTTGTATTTTCATTACTTTTAGAAAGTATTATTTTACATTGCATACTTTAGGGTTTTATTTCGCTCTTTCTCCTTTTCCCTTGGAAATAATAAAGCGCGGTAGCGACTCTTGCTTTTGTGAGACGAATTAATCAATAATTCGATCTCCGATTTACCCTGCTACATTTTTTATCGCTACAGAATTGGCGACTCTGCTGGGGAAATATTGACCTCTTGCTGGTCCATCCCTAAGTGGGTTAAGCCTAGTTTGTTTTATCTGTTTTTATTATTATTTGCTTTGTTTGATTATGTGTTTAAATTGGGGTTGTTTGGGTTTTTTGCAAAGGACGAATCCTATACCCGGATTAAGTTACACTTAAGGAATAGGACAGGCGGTACAGTCATGTTAACTTTGAGGGAGTAATCCCGAAGAAGGAGGCATGAGATCCCCCACTCAATGGAAGGCCCTCTTGAACATAATATTTGTTTACCGAGTAATCGGGAAGACATTATTATTTTCGACCTGGGAGCCAGAGAAATTGAGAACTGTAGAACCCTGACCCATCTTGGCCTTTTAGGTGTAGCGCGGAGACTATAACGGAGTAATTCGGAAGTAGTTGTTACGCGATACTACGCTCGGATGAGTTTTTCTTGAGAATATTGCTAATTATTGAGTAATCAAGACGTTGGTAATATCCGAAGGAGGAATGTAGACTCTGGGAACTCTTAGAACCTTGTCTTACAGGTGTGATTGAACCGTTAGTGCATACCTTGGGGTGGGCTTTACCCTTGACTCCATGCTGAAACGTTGAACCTTTGAACCCCATGTTTGTGAACTTGTGTGTAACTGTTGCATTATCATTCATTCATGCATTCATCAACATTTTTTGTAAAAAACTTGTTTTTCAAGGAACTTAGGAATGATTTTTGCAGACATCTCAGGTACTATTATGGAATTTGGAAGGAGAAACACTCGAAGTTTTAGTTTTAAGGAGCCCGAGATCGAAGAACTGAAGAGTTTAATTCCTAAAATCAAGAACCCGACGGATTTTCAGAAAAAGTATGGGTCCATTATACCTCTCATGAAGCGCAAGATGAAGGAAGGCATCCTTAATACGTTGGTCCAATTCTACGATCCTTTGTACCGATGCTTCAACTTTCCGGATTACCAGTTAATGCCCACCTTAGAAGAGTACTCCTACATACTTGGTTTGCCGATCACCGACTGTGTTCCTTTTTCTGGCTTGGAAGAGGAACCCAAATCTCACGAGATAGAGACTATCACCCACTTGAAGAAGTCAGAGATAGAGGAGAACATGACTACAAAAGGGGGGATCCGAGGTTTGTCTGCGCAGTTTTTGTTGAGGAAAGCTCGTCATTTCGCTGAGATAAAAGATACTATGGCCTTCGAAGACGTCTTTGCTTTACTCGCTTATGGTATATTCTTGTTCCCTAACGTTGATAAGTTTGTGGATATCAACGCCATCAGAATCTTCTTGATTGGAAATCCGGTCCCTACGCTGCTAGGAGATACCTACTACTCCATCCATCTTCGAAACTCTTATCAAGGAGGGATGATTATTTGTTGCGCACTGTTGCTGTATCAGTGGTATGTTTCTCATCTACCTAGGTCTGATGTTTTCTGGGATCTCGAGAAGGAGCCGCGATGGGCGCCAAAAATCATGGCTCTCACTCATTTCGACATTGATTGGTATAATCGAGCTTACCATGACGTGAAGATCATCGATAGCTGTGGTGATTTTCCTAACGTGCCTCTTCTTGGTACGAAAGGTGGAATTAACTATAATCCTGTTCTCGCGCGCCGTCAGTTTGGATACCCGATGAGGGACAAGCCGAACAACATCCATGTGAGTGGTTTCTTTCTACAAGAAGGACAAGATCACCAGGCAGCTAAGAGGGAGATCGAAGGAGCTTGGCGCCACATCCATAGGAAAGGGAGAGATATGTTAGGACATAGGGGTGCCGTTTCTTTGGAGCCTTACCTACAATGGGTTCGTGCTAGGGCTTGTGCTCTCAAGATGCCCTATAAACCTGAGGAACCTTTATTCCCTATCGTTGCATCATCATCTGTTGATATCCCTATCGAGAATATGGGAGAATACCAAGGAAATCTGGCTAGGATGAAGTCCGAGAGAGATGCTTGGAAAGAAAAGTATAATATGTCTAAATATGAGAATCGGGTCTTGGCTCGACAACTAAAGGAAAAGGAGGATTTGTTATTTATTCAAGACGGCTGGTTCATTGATCATGATGAGAAACTTCGTCAAAAGGATGCTTTACTGAAGAAGTATGCTAGTGAAAGGAAGAGAAAGAAGGAAGGTTCGGTAAGCGTTGCTTTCGTTCCTAATCCACAAAAGGAAATCATTGATCGACTGGTAGCTGAGAAGAAAGAGATGGAAGATTTTTATGAAGAGAAGATCAGGAAGCTCCGGTTACAGTTGGCATTTGGTCCTTCATCGAATGATTTTGAGTGATCTTTAGTTTAGTTTTATTTTACTGATGTCATTTTATAAAACTCTGTAAAAGGGCTTCATGTTCTGAAGTTGTAATTTACTGCTTTATTATGGGCTTCATGTTCCAAAGTTGTAGTTTACTGCTTTTATTATTGGGTTGTTATCCCAAAGTGTAATTTATTGTTTTGTTGTTCCAAAGTTGTAAGTTGTAATTTACCGCTTTTGATTAATGGATGAGTTTTTGTTGTTCCAAATTCCTTTACCATTGATGTGTGCAAAATTATTGAAGGTCCTTGAAAAACTATTAAAATGAATCATCATTTGCATCACATATCATGCATCATTCAACATTCCACTTCACATGTTTTCTAGAGTCTCATCCTTGTTTCTTTTTCCACTCCGAAAGATTGTCAAGCTGTCTCATCGATACGATACTCGAGCCAATCGTCAGAGGGGGATGGAAGATCTGGAACAGGAAAACCACGAGCTTCGTGAGGAGGTCGCTACCCTTCGTGTCGGTATGGAAAAGTTAACTGCGCTAGTGGAAAGTTTGATGGCTGCTCAGAATCAGCCATCGACTACAGCTGCTGAGATTCAGACTTCAACTACTGTGGTTTCCGAGATTGTCACCGTTCCAACATCTGTGACTCAAATCAACTCTCCGCTTCAACATCAGATGCCAAAAGGTTTTCCGTGGGGAATGCCTTACAACTTTGTGCCAGAGGGGTATCAGCCTGTCGTACAGCCTTTGTTTCAACCTACTTTGTCTCTTCCTCAACCAGAGACAACTGCCATGCCGCCGGTAATCCCGTATGTAACACCTTTCCCGCAACCGGTGATGACAATTGTCGCTCCCGTGGTTCACTCCGTGCCATACTTGAATGAACCTACTTATCCTGCCGAGCCTGCTGAAAGTTTGGGTCTTTTTGATAGAATGGAAGAATTTCAAGACCAATTCCAAGAAATGCAGAGGGAGCTCAGAGCGTTGAAGGGGAAGGATTTGTTTGGGAAGAACACTCATGACCTTTGTTTAGTTCCGAATGTCAAGATTCCAGCAAAATTCAAAGTGCCAGACTTTGAAAGATATAAGGGTGATTCGTGTCCTCGGAGTCACTTGACTATGTACGTGAGAAAGATGTCTACATATTCTGATGATCATGACTTGTTGATTCACTATTTTCAAGACAGTTTGACGGGTGCTGCTCTAAAGTGGTATATGGGTTTAGACAGCATTCGGATCCGCAACTTCAATGATCTTAGAGAAGCCTTTGTTCACCAGTATAAGTACAACATTGACATGGCACCGGACAGGGATCAACTCCGGGCGATGTCCCAAAGAGACAAAGAGTCTTTTAAGGAATACGCCCAGAGGTGGCGTGAAATTGCTGCTCAAATCTATCCTCCTCTTGAGGAGAAAGAGATGACGAAGATATTCTTGAAGACTTTAGGTTCCTTTTACTATGAGAGAATGATCGCCAGCGCACCCAGTGACTTCACCAAAATGGTAAGCATGGGCATGCGGTTGGAGGAAGGGATTCGTGAAGGGCGTTTGGTTAAAGAAGGAAGTCCATCTAGCAGTACCAAGAAGTTTGGAAGTGTCTTCCCAAAAAGAAAAGAGCAGGATGTCAGCGTAATCTTCCCAGGGAGACCAAGGAGAGGTTACTCACACATTGCGGCAGTCACTCCGGCTGTCCGCCCAACTTTGATGACCCCAGCTCATCAAACCCTACCAACTCAACAACGGCCATTTCAGCAGCAGCCTCGACAACAAGCTTATCCATTCAACAACCAGAACCGTTCACCAAGAAAACCGCAATTCGATGCCATTCCTATGACTTATACTGAATTGTTCCCTGCTCTTATCAGAAAGAACCTCATAACGACAAAACCTCCTCCTGTCGCACCAAACAGTACTTCTCCATGGTACAAGGCGGATCAGTTTTGTGAATATCATCAAGGGTCGCCGGGGCACAACCTTGAAAATTGTTTTGCTCTAAAGGCGGACGTGCAGAGATTGATTAAGAATGGTATCTTGTCTTTCAAGGATGTTAACCCAAATGTTAGAGATAATCCTTTGCCTCGACATGGGGCAGCATAAGTGAATATGGTGGAAGGTTATCCGGGAAAGTTTCGAGTTTTTCAAGTTGAGCACATAAGAGAGTCGTTGATCAGGTTACATCAGAGCTTAAGAAGACTTGCCTTTGTTAGGCATCAACATGATTATGATGTTTGTGAATTTTGTTCAAGAGAGGTTGATTGCCCTATTGTGAAGGAGGATATTCAAAAGTTGTTAGACCAGAGAGTTATCACTATTACATATGACAGAGATCCAGAGGATGAAGTGAATGTTATAATACCACAATTCAATTTGCCTGAATCAGTAGAGATCGTTTACGACAGTCATACTGCACCTGTTGCTCCTTTGATCATTTACCCACCCGGTCCTGTGCCTTACAACTCAGACCAAGCTATACCGTATAAGTATAATGCCACAATGATTGAGAATGGGGTAGAAGTCCCTATGCCAACAAGGCCGTCTTTTGTTAACATCGCGGATGTGAGTAGAGTTACGAGAAGTGGACGTGTCTTTGCAGTAGTACCTTTAAAGAGACCAGAAGTTCAAGTCAGGAGGCCCATACCGGCCGAAATTCCAGCGAGAAATGTTGAACCAAGGGTCGAGATAGGCCGATCCAATGAACCTATCCCTCATCTTGAGGATGATGAGATTCTGAAGCTTATCAAGAGAAGTGAATATAAGATTGTGGACCAACTTTTGCAAACTCCCTCCAAGATCTCTTTGCTTGCTTTACTGAGAGATTCTGGTGCCCATAGAGAAGCTTTGATGAAGGTCTTGGACCAGGCATTCGTGGATCATGATGTGACGGTTGACCAATTTGATGGAATTGTGGGAAATATTACTTCGTGTAACAATCTTGGTTTCAGTGATGAAGAGCTTCTGGAGGAGGGAAGGAACCATAATATGGCTTTGCATATCTCAATAAGTTATGGAAATGATACTTTATCAAGTGTGTTGATAGATACAGGTTCGTCGTTAAATGTAATGCCCAAAACTACATTATCTCGACTCTCATATCAAGGTGCTCCCATGAGACCTAGTGGGGTAATTGTTAAAGCGTTTGATGGTTCTAGGAAGACTGTCATTGGTGAAGTGGATCTTCCTATAGTAATTGGTCCTCATACTTTTCAGATCACTTTTCAAGTAATGGATATTCGTGCTGCCTACAGTTGCCTATTGGGTCGTCCATGGATCCATGATGCAGGGGCAGTCACTTCCACGCTCCATCAGAGATTGAAGTTTGTAAGGCATGGAAAGTTGGTAATGATTGGTGGAGAGCAGGCTATGGTGGTAAGCCATTTGTCATCTTTCTCTTTTATTGATGCTGATGAGGATGTTGGAACCCAATTCCAAGCTCTATCTGTTGCTAATAATGAAGTGAAGAAGCAAGGGACATCTATTTCTTCTTTTGAGGATGCACGACGAGTAGTTGAAAGTGGTTCGGTTGAAGGTTGGGGCCAGGTGTTGACTTTTCCCGAGAACAAGTCTGGAGAAGGTCTTGGTTTTCATCCCGTGTCTGCAAGAGTCAAGCAGGAAGTAGTTACTCGTCCGATTCAAGAAGTTTTCTGAAGCGCAGGTTTTATCCATCCGACTCCTCCTGAAGTTGATGCCATAATAGGAGACGATTCTGAAGAGGATTTACCCGATTTTGTAACGCATGGAGTGGCTTGCCGGAACTGGATTGCTGTTGATGTTCCTGTTGTGATGCACATTTCTGAGTAATGTTTTGTTTTATTTTAAAAAAAAATTTTTTTTCGCTCTGCCCAAGGCGAAAAATATTTGTGTCGGGCTATGTTGAAAATAAATCCTTTTGCTCTGCCCAAGGCAAAAGAGAAAATGTCTGGGCTCTTTGTTTCAAGTATTTCCTCTCATGAATAAAATTGTTATTTTGTGCACTACTGTTTTATTTTTCACTTTTTCTGGGGAATAATAATGAAAATTAATTGGTAGAAATAGGAAAATATAATAATATTTTGTTTCATTTGTACAACATTCATATTAATCGATTTCTAAAATAAAGCATAATCATATGTGCAGATTAATTCATGACTTAACCATTGAAAACAATGATCCTATGCCCTCTCCCAACTTTGAATTCCCTGTGTTCAGAGCCGAAGAAGAGGATAGTGAAGAGATTCCTGATGAAATTTCCCGTTTACTTGAGCATGATGAAAAGATTATTCAACCGTTTGAAGAATCTATAGAGTTGATCAATTTGGGCGATGAAGAAGATAAAAAGGAAGTCAAGGTCGGAGCATTGCTTATCCCAGAGGTCAAATAGAAAATGTTGGAGCTTCTCAAAGACTATGTTGATGTGTTTGCTTGGTCCTACCAAGATATGCCAGGTTTGGACAACAATATTGTGGAGCATCGTTTACCGTTGAGACCTGAATGTCCGCCGATTAAGCAGAAGTTGAGAAGGACTCGTCCCGATATGGCTGACAAGATCAAAGAAGAAGTTCAAAAACAAATTAATGCAGGGTTCCTTGTTACATCAGTCTATCCTCAATGGTTAGCCAATATAGTGCTTGTTGCTAAGAAGGATGGCAAAGTTCGAATGTGTGTAGACTATAGAGATCTGAATAGAGCTAGCCCAAAGGATGACTTCCCATTACCGCACATTGACGTATTGGTCGACAGTACCGCAAAGTTCAAAGTCTTTTCTTTCATGGATGGCTTCTCTGGTTACAATCAAATCAAGATGGCACCAGAAGATATGGAGAAGACAGCTTTCATTACACCGTGGGGAACATTTTGTTATCGGGTTATGCCGTTTGGTTTGAGGAATGCTGGTGCAACATACCAAAGGGCCATGACTGCGTTGTTCCATGACATGATGCATAAAGAGATAGAAGTGTATGTAGATGACATGATTGCCAAATCACAAACTGAAGAAGATCATTTGGAACACTTATTGAAGTTATTCCAGCGTTTGAGAAAGTATAAACTCCGTCTGAATCCCAACAAGTGCACTTTTGGTGTTCGTTCTGGAAGACTTCTGGGTTTCATTGTCAGTCAGAAAGGTATTGAAGTAGATCCTGATAAAGTCAAAGCTATTCGGGAAATGCCCGCACCCAAGACGGAAAAACAAGTAAGAGGATTCCTTGGGAGACTGAACTATATTTCTAGATTTATATCTCATATGACTGCTACTTGTGGGCCGATTTTCAAGCTCCTCAGAAAGAACCAAGGATGTGTGTGGACAGAAGATTGTCAGAGAGCTTTTGATAGCATCAAAGAATATTTTCTTGAACCTCCCATTTTGATTCCTCCGGTGGAAGGAAGACCTTTGATTATGTACCTGACTATATTGGAAGATTCCATGGGATGTGTGCTTGGTCAACAAGATGAGACTGGAAGAAAGGAACATGCCGTATATTATCTGAGTAAGAAATTCACAGACTGTGAGTCTCGATACTCATTGCTTGAGAAAACCTGTTGTGCTTTAGCTTGGGCTGCTCGCCGTCTGCGCCAGTATATGATTAACCACACCACTTGGTTGATCTGCAAAATGGATCCGATCAAGTATATCTTTGAGAAGCCCGCCTTATCTGGAAGAATAGCCCGTTGGAAGATGTTGTTGTCCGAATATGACATTGAGTATCACACTCAGAAAGCAATCAAAGGGAGTATTTTAGCCGACCATTTGTCTCACCAACCCATTGATGATTATCAATCCATCAAGTTTGATTTCCCAGATGAAGATGTTATGTACTTGAAAGCTAAAGATTGTGAAGAGCCGTTACCTGAAGAAGGACCTGATCCCGAATCCCGTTGGGGTTTGATATTTGACGGAGCTGTGAATTCTTATGGAAATAGAATTGGGGCAATCATCGTCACTCCCCGAGGTACTCATATCCCGTTCACGGCGAGATTGAAGTTTGACTGCACGAACACACATGGCTGAGTATGAGGCATGTATTATGGGTCTCGAAGAAGCAGTGGATCTAAGGATTAAGATTCTTGATATTTACGGAGATTCGGCATTGGTAATTAATCAAATCAAAGAAGAATGGGAGACTCGTCATCCTGGTTTGATCCCTTACAGAGATTATGCTAGAAGATTGTTAACTTTCTTCAACAAAGTGGAATTACATCATATCCCTAGAGATGAGAACCAAATGGCTGATGCTTTAGCTACTTTGTCTTCAATGTTTCAAGTGAATGATTGGAACGATGTGCCTACAATCAGAGTTATGCGCCTTGACAGACCTGCTCATGTGTTCTCAGTAGAAGAGGTTACCGACGACAAACCGTGGTTCTATGACATTAAACGTGTTCTTCAAACTCAAGAGTATCCGCATGGGGCATCCAATAAAGATAGGAAGACGTTGAGAAGATTAGCAAGCAGTTTCTTCCTCAATGAAGAAGTTTTGTATAAGAGGAATTATGACATGGTCTTGCTCAGATGTGTAGACAGACATGGAGCAAACATGCTGATGCAAGAAGTACATGAAGGATCCTTTGGCACTCATGCCAACGGACATGCAATGGCTAAAAAGATGTTGAGAGCTGGTTACTATTGGATGACTATGGAATCTGATTGCTGCAAATATGTGAAGAAATGTCATAAATGCCAGATTTATGCGGACAAGATACATGTGCCACCGACCATCCTTAACGTTATCTCTTCACCTTGGCCTTTCTCTATGTGGGGCATTGATATGATTGGAATGATTGAACCCAAAGCTTCAAATGGTCATCGTTTCATCTTGGTAGCGATCGATTATTTTACTAAATGGGTGGAAGCAGCATCTTATGCTAATGTAACCAGACAGGTGGTAGTCAGATTTATCAAGAATCAAATCATTTGTCGATACGGTATCCCGAGCAAGATCATCACTGATAATGGTTCGAATTTGAATAACAAGATGATGAGAGAGCTTTGTGAAGAGTTCAAAATTGAACATCATAATTCTTCTCCTTACAGACCGAAGATGAATGGGGCTGTTGAGGCTGCTAACAAGAACATCAAAAAGATTGTCAAGAAGATGGTGGTAACTTATAAAGATTGGCATGAAATGCTTCCGTTTTCTTTACATGGATACCGTACTTCAGTTCGAACTTCAACAGGCGCAACCCCATTTTCCCTAGTTTATGGTATGGAAGCAGTACTCCCCGTGGAGGTTGAGATTCCGTCTATGAGAGTGTTGATGGAAGCCAAACTTTCTGAGGCTGAATGGTGTCAAAGTAGATATGATCAGTTGAATTTAATTGAAGAAAAGAGATTGACAGCATTGTGTCACGGTCAATTGTATCAGTAGAGAATGAAGAAGGCTTTTGATAAGAAGGTTCGACCACGCGAGTTCAGAGAAGGTGATCTCGTGCTCAAGAAGATATTATCTTTCCAACCTGATTCTAGGGGCAAGTGGGCTCCGAATTATGAAGGATCGTATGTCGTTAAGAAAGTTTTCTCTGGAGGTGCCTTGATTCTCACCAATATGGACGGTGAAGAGCTCCCGCGCTCCATGAACGCCGATGCAGTCAAGAAATATTTCGCTTAGGTTTGAGTTGACAGTTTGCTAAGTTGAAAACCCGAAGGGGCGGCTTAAGCAAGCTTTTGGTCAGACCAGTCTTGGCATATGAGCACATTTCGGAATTCGAAGTTGTTAGGGAGAATAGTGATCATTGTTTTTGTGTAACCTTTTTCTCTCATGTACTATTTCCCAAACTTTTGTAAACCGTTGGAGTCGCGTTGTTAGCGAACTACCACCTTATTAATGAAATTTGAGCATTTACCTTTTGTGGGCAAAATTTTAATTTTACGGAAATATTTGAAACAAAGTTATTTAAAGTATTCTTATTTTAAAAATGTGTCGTGAATAATGAAAGGAATATTAACAGTTGTTCCGAGGATGGTCAAGCCATGAAATGCAAAACAATACAGTAATTTATCCTTGCATGATGAACATGTTTCGTTTCAAAATCGTCATGAGGTGTTGGTTGTGTTAAACTTGCGTTTCTCGCGGTACTAAGTTTGGTGACTCCCCAGTTGTTCCAGTTAAGCTTTGTTTTAGTTATCTTTATTTGAGCAATTTCTGAAGTGTGGTACGCTTTGTCTCATGCCAGTAGTCTATTGGTATTAGAAGATTGGATTTGGTTGCTTTTCTCCTCAGAAGACTTGAACCTTGTGGCGTGTTACGCTCCGACGTTGCTTTGTGTTTCCAGTTCCAGTTATTTTCCGTTTTTTTAAGATTGGCCGAGTATCTATTATGTCGTGACATCTTATTGTCTTCAAGATATTCCGTCTGCTCGTTTCGTCAGCATAACATTCATTTATTCATTTACACTTATATCACACATGCATATTCACATTTGCCGTTGATTTTGGGTTGTACTTTGTTTATTCAAACAACGTACATGTTTCTTTCCAAGTAGAAGGTTAGCTTAGGCAGAAAATGTGCTTCCTTTCTAAATTCCCCAACTGAGCTAATCCTCGTGGATGATTTTTGATTTAGTTTGCCTTGTCCATTTCTGGATAGGATGAATCCCCCGATCAAGTTACTTTGTCATTGGGTGGAGTCTTGTTTGACTGTTTTCTCTCTGGTTTATTCCTGGAGGGAGTTGTTGTCTCTTGCATAGGCTATCTCATGATTTTCCCCAGTGAAGTCGCGACCTAGACGAATGATGCATTTATTTTGCACATTTAAGTATGTGATCTCTTCGGGAAGGATTTATTCATGATTCTCTTTGACGAAGATTTTATTCTCTGCCAATGTCATCGCAATTTCCTTCTGAATTATTATTTTTGGAAAACGACAAGCGGCGGTCTCTTCATGAGCAACTTGTACGTTATTATTTTGGGAAAACGGCAAGCGGCGGTCTCTTCATGAGCAACTTGTACGTTATTATTATGGGAAACGACAAGCGGCGGTCTCTTCATGAGAAACTTGTACGTTATATACATCGGAAAACGGCAAGCGGCAGTCTCTTCATGAGCAACTTGTACGTTATTATTATAGGAAACGACAAGCGGCAGTCTCTTTATGAGCAACTTGTGCGTTATAGACATCATTGGAAAACGGCAAGCGACGGTCTCTTCATGAGCAACTTGTACGTTATTATTTTTGGAAAACGGAAAGCGGCGGTCTCTTCATGAACAACTTGTACGTTATTATTTTGGAAAACGGCAAGCGGCCGTCTCTTTATTTGAGCAACTTGTACGTTATTATTTTCTGGAATACAGCAAGTGGCAGCTTCTTTATTTGAGCAGCTTGTATGTTATTGGTATTTATTTTTGGAAGACAGCAAGTGGCAGCTTCTTTATTTGAGCAGCGTGTATGTCATAGTATTTTTGGAAGACAGCAAGCGACTGCTTCTTTATTTGAGCAGCTTGTATGTTATTGACACCCCTGGACGACAGCAAGTGGCAGCCTCTTTATTTGAGCAGCTTGTATGTCATAATATTTTTGGGAAGACAACAAGTGATAGCTTCTTTATTTGAGCAACTTGTGTATCTACAACCATATTATATCTCAACATTAATTGGTATATCTCGGGAAATCTCGCTGAGAAGTTTGTCATGAATCTTTACTTTCAGAAGTTGGTAGTCCATCATCAGCAAAATTTGATACTCTCTGTCTATCTTTGACCTTGAGTTGTGAGCTCACTGTTATTTTGGGTCAATAATTTGTTTTTGTGGCCTATGCAAGATGCCTTCTTTGTTAGGGTCAGAGGTCGTATTCTCTCAAATTTTTATTCGCCGTCAAGAGTCTATTACTTGAAGTCGACGGTTTATTTCCCCAGTATTGTAGAATCCTTGTCCTTGTGTTTTGTTGGTGTTTGATTTCTCTAGCATTGTCTTGTTTCATACAATATCTTTCTCTGCGAATTCAATCACTACATTCATATCAAAAATAATGGCGGTATCTTAGGGCAAAAATTTGCGTATTATGTATTTAAGTACCTTCAATCTCGTCGAGACGAAGATTTTAATCTTCATATCTCCGGATAGAAGAAACTTAAATAGGGGCAGCTGTTGTACCCCAAATTTTGACCTAAGATACCATCTCCCATCTGCATCATTACATTGCAAGGGTTTTGACCTATTTTTATCAACTTTCAAAGCAGTTTTTAAATTCATAACTTTTTCAAGTCGAGAGCTGTTTATTTTTTGAACGCTAAATTTATTTATCGATCAATGCTAAAACAATGTTTATTTAATTATTTATTATTCTGAATTAAAATAATTGGAACTTATTTTTCAGTTATTATATAAATTAAAGAATTATAAATAGTAAAGTAAATATTTGAAAAGAAGGTTATTAATTGATCAAACAATGTTTATTTAATTATTTATTATTCTAAGTTTAAATAATTGAAATTTTATTTTCAGTTATTATAATTTAGAAGAATTATAGATAATGAAATAAATAATTGAAGAGAAGTTAATTGATCAATGATAGTTATTTAATTATTTATCATTCTAAATTTAAATAATTGGAATTGATTTTCAGTTATTATATAATTTAAAGAATTATAAATGATAAAATAAATAATTGCAAAGAAGAAAAGAATTAATTGGTAAAATATTGGAGTTTTATTCATTTTATTCTAATTGTTACAATTATTGTTTAAATACCGTATTTATTTACAACGTATTTACAATGATAATTTTACAATGTTTAAAATGAAATAAAAGCTATCCTAATTTTTTCCTAAGTTCTAAATCTTCATCTTCTATCCAATACTTCTTTGATGACTCATTTGATTTTACCTGTAAAAGAATTAAAAGAAAAAGTCAAAAATGAATATATAATTAAAATCAGAAAATTAATTTAGCGTTCATCATTAAAAGCAAACGGCTGGAATCAGTTTTTACCCTCTTTGCAAATCACGGGATTTCTCCCGGTTCACAAAAAGGGATGAATTTTTTATTGATAAAAATGAATGCACAAGTTAAAATATGCACAAATTCATTTTTGCCAAAATCCATTGCACATTTTCAAAAGCCAACTGCATAGTTCAAAACCATATGCACAAATTCATTTTTTTGTCAAAACAACATATTTCAAAATCAACATCATATGCATAGTTCAACAACATATGCAATTTTCAAAGCCAATATGCAACGTAAACTGTCAAGTATGGGAAGAAGTCAAAAATACAAAGGCTCTTCTACTGTACAATGCAGTTGACAAAGAGATGTGCAGTTTAAAACCAAATGTGCAAGCAAAGTATATTTCTAATTCTCATCATTTTCCAGCTTTTACTTTTTCAGAACTTAAAAGTACATAACATCACATTTTAATGTCAAACTGTACTAAGGAGAGAGAAGAGAGAAAAAAGTGTGGGTTTTACAGGTTTTGGCTTAGGCAGAAAAGGGATACAAAACAAAACAGCAGTAACACAGTAAAGAAAGGAAAGCATGAAAAAAGGATGTAGGCAACTGAATGTAACAGTAATGTGCAGAGGCACCAAAGGAAAATGGTTAAAATATTCATAACCTGAATCATCCAAAGCGAAGCCAACTAACTGTTATAACAACAACAAACCCTTCAAAAAAAGTTCAGAGAGAGTTGATAACCGTTTGAAGGCCTAAAACCAAAACTGAGTTCAAAGAACTAAAACTGCAACATAAACTAAACATACATACAACCTGCATTCGAAACCATGTCAAAAACCATGTCAAAACCAAAACCATTCCAAGCCTAACCAGTAAACTCATAAAAGGCAAAACCTGAAACAAAAACCAGGCCAAACCTGAAGCAAAAGCCAAAAACACCATCAAACCTTTAACCACTGTCAATCCATACAAAAGCCAAAAACACCATCAAACCTTAAACCATGTCAAAGCCATGACCGAAATCATAAAACCTGTTCAACCTGTTTTCAAGTTCAAGACAATAAACCAGTAAAGCCATCACCAAAAACCATAACCATTTCAAAGCCAAATATCGTGTAACCATGGCCTGAAAAAACCAGTAAACTCAAAAAGACCAAACCTGTAGAAGCAAAAACCAGACCAAACCTGAAACATCTAGGGCCAAAACTCGTACCAGCCATACACGCCCAAAGCCAAAAAACCAGAATACCATAACAACTCAAACCTTAAAAACAATGTTCAAGGCGACACAGAAGCCTCAGAAACATTCATCATAGACCAATAAAAAGCAACTGAAGCACAGCAAAGAAGAAGAGAGGAAAATTATTCAAGCATCACAAGCCCTCAGACAATATCATCATAGGGCAAACATCAAGGCAACCAAACTCATGTATACAGAAAGTAAGCCAAAGAATCAGAGAAGAAGATAAAGAAGTGTTTCAAGGCGTCAAGATCATCAGACAATAAGCATACAGCAAGCTAGCAAGAAGAGGAAAAAGACAGAGTACCAGGTTCCAGTCAAAGCAAGCTAGCGCGCCTCCGCCGTCTTCCCCGCCGTTTTGGCCGCCACAGCACCCCCAACCTTTCTTCCTCCGTCTCCAAAGGTAACATTTCCCCCTCTTTTTCTGTCATATACCTCAAATCACCATAATAATTTGAAGTTAGAATCAATGGATGAAAGATCGTAACATACCGTAATGAAACCCTAACGAAAAAATGAAAATTGGTACCTTGAGTCTGTCTCCCTAACGTTTTGTTGGAGGGAAGAAAAAGCTTGAAGATGCCGGTGGCCATGGGCAAGGAACTCAGAGGCGAGGGCATGAGCAACGAAGAAGACGAACAAGGATGAACGAACGGCGCAAAACCCTAATCTGTTTTTTCCCCAAATTAAGACAATGTTTAACCCTAACAAATTGTGAATGAATGGACCTTAACCCTTTTCCCTGCTTTAAAGCCCAACGAATCTCCTTAAGCACACCCCCTATTTCTGTTTGTTTTTTAATTTGACTCCTTAAAACTCTCAGGCCCATACATTGTTTATGTACCCCTTTATTTTTGGACACCCCCCTTTCTATTTACTTTTTATTAGTTTTTTTTAGAATTTTATTAATTTAGTTTAATTATAAAACTTAATCAAATAGAGATAATTTAATTAAACAATTTTAATAAGGTGACCAATTTTTATTAACTTTAAGATTAATTTAGTAATTGTTAGTTTTCTTTTTTTAATTAGATTTAAGTTAATAACTTTTAATTTTTAATTTAGTTTAGAATTATTTAATAACTCTTAAAAATAACACTTTATATTAATATTAAAAAACATATAAAAATAGAAACATATAAAATAAAAAACCTTAAAAAACATTTTATTTTCTTTAATTAATTCCCTCGCTTTAATTAATATTAAACAAAAAATATAAAAATGCATGTTCACATCCTTTAGTCTGTTATTTAAATTGTATGGTTGTATATCACTTATCTATCTAATTTTCTGTTTGTTTATTTCATCTTTATTTGATTATTCTGTTTACGTCTAAGTCCAAGAGAAAAATGATTAAATTTGTTGACTTCATGTCCTCAAGTCCAATCACGCGAATATCTTCATCTCATTAAAACATAGGACAATTTTTTCCCCAAATATTCAATCTTTTCAAAATTTATACCCTTTTAAGCCAAAACTTCGACATTAGGTCGTCGTACCTTCAAAAACCCGTCCGTACCCCTTTTCGGCCAAAACAATTTATTTTTTAATCAAACAAACAATTTTAATAAACAGATATTTCAAAAGGTTCTTATAGAGTACTATAGATACATTGGGTGCTAATACCTTCCCACTGTATAACCAACCCCCGAACCATAGATCTCTTTTCAAAAACGCCTTGTATTTTCATTACTTTTAGAAAGTATTATTTTACATTGCATACTTTAGGGTTTTATTTCGCTCTTTCTCCTTTTCCCTTGGAAATAATAAAGCGCGGTGGCGACTCTTGCTTTTGTGAGACGAATTAATCAATAATTCGATCTCCGATTTACCCCGCTACATTTTTTATCGCTACACATCAGGGCCATCAAAAAATTTCACATGCTCAACTCGGTTGATTTTAAGGTGGATCGTGTCAACCCGGAAATGTACAAGATCAAGTGTGTCCACCCTGACTGTATGTTCAAGCTGACCGCATCATACAGATTAAGGGGTGACTGCTGGGTCATAGGTTCCATGACTACCCACACTTGTGTAAGTTCCACTCAATCACAAGACCACCGAAAACTCAACCATGATCTAATCTGTCAAGAAATCCTACACCTGGTCAGCAACGACCCATCTTTGAAGGTGAAAACAATCATCTCCCACATCACCATGGTTTTTAACTACACTCCGTCTTACCGTAAGGCGTGGTTAGCAAAGACTAAGGCGATTGAAAGGGTGTACGGAAACTGGGAGGAGTCATACCGAGAACTTCCCCGCTACCTAAATGCACTCAAGACATATTCTCCAGGTAGTGTTTATGTTCTGGAAACATTGCCAGCATACGCCCAAGATGGTAGTCTACTGCATGGCAACGGAATATTCAGTCGCGTGTTTTGGGCATTTCAACCATGCATCACAGGGTTTGCATCATGCAAACCAATTCTACAAATTGACGGGACTTGGTTTTATGGGAAGTACAAAGGCACGCTATTGATGGCAGTTGCACAAGATGGCAACAATAACATTTTCCCCGTTGCGTTTTCCCTTGTCGAGGGGGAGACCGGTGGTGCTTGGAGCTTTTTCCTGAAAAATCTTCGTACACACGTGGCTCCTCAACCAGATCTCTGTTTGATCTCGGACAGACATGCCTCCATTGAAAGTGCCTATAATAATCCAGCAAATGGTTGGCATGACCCTCCTTCTACGCATGTCTATTGCGTCAGGCATATCGTCCAGAATTTCTCGAGGGAGGTCAAGGACAAAACATTGAGGAAAGCGGTGATGAATGCGGGATATGCATTGACACAACCCACATTCAAATATTACCGCAACGAGATCCGTTTGTCTAATCCAGAAGCCGGTACGTGGATCGACAATATACCGGTCGAAAAGTGGACTAGGTCATACGACAATGGCCAAAGATGGGGGCATATGACAACGAATCTTATTGAATCAATGAATGGGGTATTCAAGGGCATACGAAACCTCCCAATCACTGCCTTGGTAAAATCCACGTATTTTAGGATGGCTGCGTTATTTGCCAAAAGAGGTGAAATGTGGTATGCGGTCTTGCAATCAGGACAACTATGGAGTGAAAGCTGTATGAAATACATTAAGGCTGAAAGTGCTAAAGCCAACACTCACATGGTTACACGGTTTGACCGACACAGCCACAACTTTATTGTGAAAGAGACAATCGACCACAATGAAGGCCTGGCAAGACAAGAATACAGGGTCATTTTACCTTCTCAATGGTGCGATTGTGGTAGATTTCAAGCATTTCGCATGCCTTGCTCTCATGTCATTGCCACTTGTGCTCATACCCATCAAGACGCGCTTCAACTGCTCTCAAACGTTTATAAATCTGAAACGTTGCTCACTGTTTACAACAACAACTTTCCTTTGGTGGCAAAACCGGACTATTGGCCTGAATACAACAGCGATATAGTTTGGCACAATGACCAAATGCGAAGGAACAAGAAAGGTCGTCCCAAAAGCAGGCGCATCACAACAGAAATGGACGATCTTGACAGGTTGGAAAGAAAGTGTGGTTTATGCCGTCAGGTCGGACACAATCGCAAAAACTGTCCGAATCGGGCGTCTGGCTCGACCACATAAATATTGTAATATAATAAATCTTTTCAATATTTGTGTTGTAAACATTAGGGTTTTCCGTTAATAAAACTGTTAACACAATTTAATAAATTCAATATAGGAAATTACATTAGGGTTTTCGCGTACAACAATGATTAACGATATTCAATCTAGGAAAATACAACTGTTAACACAATTTCATCTGACCCATGCATCATCAGCATTACATCACTGTCTGTTTTGACTTCCTCCAATCACACATTAGGTCTTCCTGTCGCATGCGAGGTTGTTGTTCGTTTTCGCTGGATCCTTCGAATTTTTCCCCCTCCGCGATGTCTCCATCTAGCCACCGCATCAACTCCCGCTTCAGACACTCCATGGAGTGAATGTGCCAGAATTTCATTTTCATCGCAGGTTTCGTGGCGGAGAATATAACGTAACCATCTCTGCTAAAAATCATAGGCGACGTCATTACGCAAATAACGGAGTATAAAATAAAAATACAGTGCGAGAAAGTGTGAGAAATTTCAAAGAAACGGACGAATTATTTATAAAATAGAATTTTGCCCTAGTTTTGCCCTAGGCGCCAAGTGAGATGGCGCCTCCTCTCATTTTTAAGGAGCATGCGCCATCTCACTTGGCTAAAAGCCAAGGGAGGCGCCAAGTGAGATGGCGCCTAGGGCAAAACCCTAGGTGCATGCGCCAATTGAGATGGCTCCTCCTTTGTGCAGCCATCTGAAACATGGTTATTTGCGTAATTTTTTCCGAAACCCGGTTATTTGCGAAATATTTTTTTAATACATGGTTATTAATAAAAAAAATTCGCAATATGATGCATGAGATGTGAAATGTTGCTTTGTCTTGGAAAATAAACTCCTTGACAAATGCTGGGGAGCCTTAGGAAGTTAAATCCCGGACTACTATTAGAGATGAAGAGTATGTGTATCTTCGAAGAATGTTTCCGTTGGGGATTCCCGTTTTTTTGTTTGAGGAGAACTTCGCTGAGGAACATTGAACTTGTTTAAGGGAAAACTTTGTGGAGAGTGTTAATTTTCTACTTGGGGATAAGAGTTCAGGAGTTTTAGTTGTTTGTTGCTCTACTGAGGTGTTATCTCTTGATTGGAGAGAAATGAAATTAACAACTTGTTGGGGATAAAGAAATTAACTGTTACCTGTTTGTCTTCTAGGCTTCACACCTGCTTGCTGGGGATTGTAGAAAAGTCTACTCGGGAAGAGGGGTTGTGGTCCCTTGATTTGTGATAGTCTGAGAGGCAAATTCAAGCTGGGGAATCTTGTCGTCTGTTAGGGAAATAAACCATATTGTCAATTTGTTGGAGAGGTGTTTTCTTTTGGTAGAGCTCCTCGAGGATTCTTGAGATCAACTCAGTTGGGGAGAGGTTTTCCGGAGATTTGAAATTCCGGCTGGGGATTAGATGGATCCAAATTTGAGGGATAATTCTGTGGGGATATCCATGAATTTGACTTTATGGGTTTTGGACCCTTGTCCGTGAAATTATTCTGTGGGGAGTTGACCCGGGATCACCATATAAAGATGACTACATGGGAGATTTGTCACTGCCCCTTGTATTAAGTGTTGTAGCATTGCCAGAAAATGTTTTCTTGGTCGTACATGACCCTTTGCTAGAATTCATGTTCAATTCCCCAAGTGATTCAGATGCAGACCTGCCTCAAATATGAGAGATTTCTTGGAATCTTGGCTTGACTGCCCCGAATGGGTTGGACAATAATCATGTTATGCCCCTTGATTATGGAATATTTGTCAACGGAAGTGTTTTTCCATTTGAAATGATTCTATTTCTTGAGAGAATTTCCGTTCATTGGATGTTCGTCATGCGAATTTCTCTGTTGTCAAACAAATAGCCACATGCAAACAACGATGTTTAAATAATGCAAAGTTTATGCTTGTCTTGAAGTTTTGAAAATGCATTTTAGCAAGTAAAGAGTTTTGTAAGAATATTAATTCAACTCAAGATTTGCAGTAAGTCTTACAAGAGTCGGGATACCTTTTGTAACAATATGCTTTCGAACTAACCCATGCTTCAATTAGGACTTTCGAAGGATTATAGCGTGGTCTGGTTCACGGTTTAAGAAACAAAGGATAAGGCTCAAAGTGTATTTGTACCCGCCCGTTCTCCATGATGTTCTCCAGTTCTAAACTCATTTAATTATGCGTTTGAATTCCAATTGGGTCTAAAATGACGTTTCAGTGATGGTTCAGACAAGTTAAGTTTGTTGGAAGGCAGTCATTTTTGCAACATTTTTCATGTTGTCGAGGATTTGTAGTGACCTATTTTTTTGATTTATTGTTCCTAATTTTTGCCTGACTGTTTTGAGATTACAGTCAATGAGATGCCCCCGTTTTTCTTAAGTCTCCTTCGTAGGTTTTGACTTAGTGGGCTTTTCTTGTTAGAGATAATGACTGCCTATTTTATGGGGGAGCCATCGCCGTCTTTTGATTCAGAAGGATGTTTTTGATGTCACTTGTTGTGTACAAAGTGAAAGCTTGCGATTGAACGCGCATTTGAATTAACTGGGAGACTAACCTGCCCTAGGTTTTGATTAAAGGTTTCAATTTGTGTGAAAAAGAAAACTCATACTTCTTAGGCTCAAAGGGGTTGACTAGGGAGTATCCTCCTTATAACTCCAGTGTTTAGGAATTGAAACAAACGCTTGTACATCGTCAACAAGATATGTTCAAAAGCATATTGTATGAGATTATGGCATTGTTTTCGTCATCCTCTCACTAAAGGCTTGCAACTTTTTGAAAAAATGAGTTGAATATCATAAAGGGAGTAAAAATCATAGTTTAAATAGAGAAAACAAATGGATTAATTCAAGACAAACATATGCCATGTGTTGTACCCCAAAATTTTCCCTCTCATTTCTCAAAGGATCATCCTGGACCCTCGGGTTTGCTTCTATCAAGTTTCGAGTCTTGGATTACACTTTTCCAAGAAAATTATTCACAAGGGCAAAATGGTCAAAAGCACACTGAAAAGTCAAACTTTGACTTTTAGATAAAAAAAATCAAGTTTCAACAATTATATTTCATCAAGACATGAAATTGGTTCATCAAAAATAAGAAGTTAGAAATTACTTGGAAAAATCCAAATTTCTAAACATTTAAAAAAAATTCTAAGTGTTAAGAGAATATGGTACTTCAGAACTTATGGGTCAGCCCCCCACGCAAGCGCAATTAGAATTAAAAAACACGGTTCAGAACATGATGCTTCAATCAGAACATGTAGAAGCGATGCTCTTTGGTCAGAACATGATTCTTCAACATATGAAGGCTATGTTCAACGCTTCAGTCAAAACATCATCGTTCGAATCTCACTCTGGTCTTCTGCGATCAGAACATCACCAAATCCTAAAACCTCGTTTGAGCAACCTTCTGCGCTGCTATAGCACAGTCCTACCACCAGCTGCCACAACACTCCAAGGTGATACTAATGCAGTCCACGCCTGCATTTTTCTCAAACCCTATATTTGCACCAAACTAGCATGCAAAGGCTGTGATTAAAAAGCATAAGAACAGTATACTAAAAATGTTCAAATCCCATTCCCCCCCCCCCAAACCATAACAAAATAACCTATAAATAAGTTGTTCCATCACACTTGCAAGGGGATGGCTTTTGGAGAGAGAGAGAGAGAGAATTGCCAAAGAGAGAAAAGAAAACTGTGAAACCTTTGCAAAAATCCAGAATTCCCAAACAGAAAACCAAACCTTTGTTCTTCCCTTTGAAAAATAACATAATCTTTTCCTTTGCTCTCGCTGACTCCAGAACATCTAAAGGCAGCAACTCAAGTTCCAAGCACACGCTTCAGATTCAAGGTAAGTCTTTCTGACTTTGCATATTTTCATTCAGAACATCCTTAAATATTTAAATATCATAGTATTGATGTTGTCCATATCATTGCATAAGTAGAAAAAATTGTGGATCAGAACTTCTTGAATAAAGCTAGGCTCAGAATTAGGATTAGAACTTCTATGAACTGTTGTACTTTTATCTTTCTGATTTGTTGTTGTTAAGAACTGAATAAATTGCTGATGTATTGATTAATATGAGGAAAGAATTAAAATGTAACACAGAACTTACGAGTTCTCCTCACCATGTTAACACACACAGATCTTCTGACTTTCACTCGCTGTTAACACACACTGAACTTCTGAGTTCTCCTCACTGTTTTAATACACAGAACTTCTAAGACCTTCTCATTGTTCTAACACTCAAGTTCAGCATGTAGCAACCCAGAACTTATGTGTTTTCCCTCTAACGTTTCTTGCAGGACCTCAGAGTGTATCAATCCAGAACTTCTGATTTCCTCTGACGTTTCTTTCTAAACCACAGCGTGCCCGGCATCAGAACTTCTGATCCCCTTTGTTTTGCTTTCAACAACATGTTAATTCTATCTCTCATTATTTCCACTTTTTATCATTTTTAATATTAATACCATTTTTTATTAATATAAAAAAGACATAAAAATATTTTCTTTTTATTAATTAATTTATTTCTTTTTCTTAATTCATTAAGACAAAAAACCATTTTCTAAACAAGCCTTTTTTTTTCTTTCTTGAATTGTACATTTCAATATGGTTGTAATAGTTAATTAGGATTTAAATTCTTGCAACCCCCCATTTGTAAATTTCGACCCCATCCCTAAATGATGTAATAGTGTAGGACCTTTACATTTCCGCAATTTATTATTTTCAAACATAAATGCTAGTAATTAGGGTGTGTATGGCAAGACATAAAATCAACAAATAGATAACCCTAATCAAGACTAAATGCATGAAAATCAAACATCTCAAAGGTCTTTCATGTTCTTTTCAACCTTTCCTTTTGGATAAAAGAAAAGTTGGTGGCGACTCTTGCTAACTGCACAATTTTAATAAAACGCAAAACCACCAAGTCAGTTCTCCCACCGCGTTAAAGAACTGGCGACTCTACTGGGGAATCTACTTAAAAGTGGGGTTACCTTAGGGCTAGATCACCTTTACTTGCTTTTCATGGTTTGACTTGCTTGCTTTATATTTTGGGTCCTTGTTTAGGTTACTGTTAAAGATCCTACACCCGGATCTGGGGCACCTTTTTAGGTAAGTAGAAATAAACTGTGAAGGAGCTGTGCGGGGTATACCGACACGGTTGAAACAGTAGCTATGTATATGCGATACTTTGGTATGTACCGGTAGCCCTTAAGTAATCAAGGAGAATACGGGGCCGCTGTGTGGTATCATAAAGCGTAAACTGACCTTAGTACCTTAATTGACCAAGTTGGCTTTTAGGACGTAGTGAGATAGCCGTCTTTGGTGTAAACCCAAAGTCGGTTGATACTAGATGCTACACTCATTGAGGTTTAACTCTCGAATTTTGTTTGGTGGCAAGTCAATTGTCTATAGGAACGAAATTTGGGGAAAATATTGGTGATATTGAGATCCCTTAGAACCCGATTACTATATTTAGGATAGGTTGAACCAATCCAACTTCAAGAGGGTATGCCTTAAAATCCATGTAAGCCTTAAACCTAAGGTCTTTGTGTGATTTTACTGTGTTTGCTATACCTGCTATATCTGAGCATAATCATGACATCATAACATAGCATACCATACTAACCATTTCAAGGATTCTTAGGGTTTGCTTTTGTCTTGTTTTGTAGGACATGGCCCTCGCCCGCAGATTTACTATCCAAGTCAGTATGGTAAAGGTACCTCCTCAGCTTAAGGAATTGGTATCAAGGATTCCTGAAAGATCTCCATTCACTGAAAGACATGGTCGACTTCTCAACTTAGTCACCTCAAACCCTGATGAAGAAATGCTAAAAGTACTCTTCCAGTTCTTTGACCCTCTACATCACTACTTCACTTTTTTGGATTACCAGTTAGTGCCTACTATGAAAGAGTTTTCTCTGTTACTGGGGGTGCCTATCCTTAACAAGGTACCTTTCAATGGCATGGAAAGAGACCCTAAACCTGAAGATCTGGCTAAAGCTTTGTTCTTACAATGGTCTGACGTAGTAGCAAATTAGGAAGCGTTCATCCCCCCGAGTGTTACATATCAGAGCAATGACACCGACTCGAACTATTGAAGGTATACAGCCTTCACTCGCGATTACCTGCACGTTACCAACATAGGGGCAACATTCAAATAGAAGGGGTGAGATATCTAACAATATAATAAAGCGCATGATACTTAATATATTAAATTATATCACTAATATCACCACTTCTCATCTCATAATCAACAATAATTACAACATATATACTCATTCATCAACATCAAATATACTTCATTATTCAATCATATAATGCGACTCAAAACTATGCAAATGCATGTGGTACCATTGGAGCAGAACTCCCATCTCAAAAATCTTCCAATTAATAGAGGCATCAACAAGGCATAACCTTCATCTCAAAATTTGCCAATCCAGCCCATCTCAACGAGCATAAGCTCCATCTCAAAAATGCAATGTATGCGACTCATCATGAATGTAATAACAACACTCAGTTAACAACATCTCAAAATACATCTCAAAACATCTCAATCACAGCATCTCATAAACATCTTAAAATAACAACATCTCAATCATCTCAAAACATCTCAATCATAGCATCTCATAAACATCTCAACATAATTTATTGAACATCATTTATTCATCATAATTGTCAAACACAACTTTAATAACCACATCTCATTAATAACTCATTTGTATATCAATAATACAGTAATCCATACTATTATTCTGTGATTTTACATTTTTGCTGTCGCTAATCCCACTGTCAAAATTCTGACAGCAGCCTCTACACATCTCATGTTCATCATTCTGTCCAAAACATCAGCACAACAACCAATCACGGGAATTAATCCTAAATCCTAAATTAGTTACTAGGATTACACTTCTTATCCATCTTTTTAATCACCTAGAATAAAGCTCATTGCGTTAGCTATTCAACGCTTCAAACGACACCTCAAACAGCATCCTAAAACTCAAGTTACAACAATTTAAAACTGAATTTGTCAAAAACCAGACATTATGTATCGACACAAAAACCTATGGAACGACTCATCCTGCTTCTCCTTTACAACATGGGTCGATGCAAAACCCTATGGATCGATGCGTACTGCTTCATCTATACATCATGAGTCGACACATCCTCCTTATGGATCGACTCATCCTGCTTCAAATCAAAGCATGTATCGACACATGCACCTCACCGGACGACTCATCCTGAGTCTCACACACTCATGTATCGACGCATCCTCTCTTTGTGTGACTCATCCTGAGTCTTGTACTTATCATGCATTGACACAAGCCCTCCTCGTATCGACTCATTCTGAGTCTAACTTTGCCTATGTATCGACTCATCCAGCTTGAGGTCGACACATACTGACCCATTCCTGCATAATTATGCGTTTCCTTCTGTAATTTCACTACGGGAATCATGTTACAGCCCTACAAACCTCATTATAATCATGATAATTCATCACCTAATCATTAACCTATCATACTGCATCGATTAAACAACATCATAACGTCATTATTCATCAAATCTTCATCATACATCATCATACATACATCCAATTCAAGAACAAACAACAATCACATATAACCCCACATATTAAACATCATGAACCCAATTATAAATTCAGAACCCCACCCTTACCTTTGATTGAAGGTCGCTCTACAATTTCTGGGTTGAATCTTCGTTCTTGCCATTTTCCACTTTTTCCAGCAGCTTCACGTTCTTCTCAAATCCTTATTTCCTTCTACTGCTTCTTTCTTCTCCACCTTCTCACAAATAATAAAATAACCTAATATTCTATTATTCCTTATTTCTTATTGGGCTCAAAATCTACTCCCCCTTATTACTTCTACTCTCTCAAAATAGGCCCACCTTAAATAATATTAACTTCTAACATTATTTCACCAAATAGTAATATTATACCTCTAATATTATTATTTCTCCACTTAATAAAATAAATCCAATTTAATAATAACATATCTTCACAAATATTCCAAAAATAATTTAATTAAATAATTAATTAAATTACGGGCGTTACAATTAGCACCCCACACACCCGTAGTACTCAACGGTATCCACTCTTATTATCTATCTAATGGGTGTGTTCAATCTATGCTTACTGTTTTATTATATTAAATGGAGAATGCATGCAAAAGAAAGAGAAAAGAATGTAGGGAAAATTAAAAATTATGCTCGTTCGGGCCCTACCCCGATGCCTACGTATCCCTTTTAAGGAATCAGAGCAGTCGTAGTTCGACTTCTATGTTTTTGTTGGTTTGTATTTTTTTATGAACAATATTAATTTCGCCTTCTGCCGCAACTCGGCCTTTGGAGACTTACGCGTCATCACAGAAGTGAATTAACTTGCTCTTTTGAAAAAAGGTTTGAAAGAAAGGCCCGAAGGAAAAAAGAATTTTGTGTTTGTTGATATTTTTGCTTGTGGATAATAGCTAGTTAATCTCAAGGGAGAGATATTAGCCATTTCTCTACTTATTCATGAAATGATTCTTTGAGACCTAAACCATGCCAAGGCTTAGAATAAGAGAATAATAAGATCGAGAAGAAACCCGCTTATCATCTCCCAAACTTAACAAAGACATGATTCTTGTCAGTAAGTTTTTAAGTATTTTGAGGTTTGTAAGAAAAAGAAGTTTTTTGTTGTTGTTTTAGTGTAAATGCAAAAGGAGAAGAAAAGTTAAAGGGATAATAACCTACTTCTAAACCTAATGTTATCGTACTTCATATGACCTATGGGAAGAGATAAATGCGAGGTGAAAATAGAAAGAAAATATACCAAACGAGTACTAGCCCGTAGAGCAAAGCAAAAAGTAAAGAAACCCGATGATCTCGCGAGCTGCTAGCATCAACAAAGAAAAGAGTCAGAAATCCAATATTTGGAATAATTATTGAAGCATCATCAATGTGAAAATAAATCACAATTGAAATTTCAAGCGTATCCGCATATCGCATAATAAACCTGCACAAGATTTAAATCTCAACGAGCAAAGGTGAATTACAAATCTCAAATAATCGGTTGATCCTGATTTAATTTCTAAAAAAAATCAAAATTGAAATCTAACAAATTTCATTGAATTTTTATTATTTTTATTATGTGAATAAAGTTAAAATAAAACAATTAGCACAAACATTTTTAAAGAAACTACTAAACTCAGGGGGTCCAAGTCAGTAATTCAGGGGTTTGCTGAAGAAATTGGGCACTAGGCTTGACTTATGAGTCCAACAAGGCCCTTTTTTTAGCTTCTACACCAGTCCTTCCAAAAAACGGATAGCGGGCCTAAGTTGTGCGATTCGGCCCAAGGAGCAGTCCAACAACATCATTATTGATTTTTTTTTATTGTTTCTGTATTTGTTTTATCAATAATAACAGAAAAGAAATAAATAATAAAAAAAACAAAGAAATAGGAACTAGGGATTTGGCTTCTCCATCATTCAGAAAAAACTCACTCCTCTTCATTCCCTTCGACAGCGCCGACAATAGCCTCGATTTCATCTCCGATTCTCAACCTCAGCGTCTCTCTATTGTGTCGATCTTGCTCTCCGATTTAAATAATAGACACTGTTGTACCCCAAAATTTTCCCTCCCATAATCTTCAAAGTTTTGACAAGCATCACCTCAAATGGTTCAAAGTCTACTCAAGGACTACACAGTCAACCATCCTCCTAAGCCAGTCAAATTAGGGTTTTAGTTCCTGCAAGGAAGTTGAGGTTTTCAAGGGCTCAATCAAGTCCCATATGCTCATACACATTGTCAAGCACCTACATGTCATGTTTCAAGGCTCACAAGGTCAAGTTGCACAGTCAAAAACCCTAATTGCTCAACAGTCAACTGTAGGGGCAAAATGGTCATTTGGCAGTCAAATATCAAAATTTTTGGTCAACATCTTATTTTGAAGCCACAATCATCATTTGATCAAGTCTTGATCATGATTTCACAAGAATGGCTCAAAAAGTCTCAAGATGCAAAAGTTTCTATTTTTGGACAGCTGAAAAGTCAATTGTAACTTGACCAAGGCATAACTTTTTCATGTTTCATCAGAAAAATCCCATCCAATGCTCATCTTGAAGGGGAAGACATTTCCTACAACTCATCTTCACACTCCAAGTCCAAGAAATGCTCTCACAAAAAGTTATCAATTTCAACATTATAGGTCATTTTCAAAAGTCAACAAAAAGACACTTTAAGTCAAAGACCATAACTTGAGATTGGTAAATCAAAATGACATGGGACCAAATACATTGGTTAGAGGACTTCAAGATCTTTCCAAAATGTCCAAGAACATGTTCATAGCTTCAAAATTGAGCAAGATATGCATTGGAGAAGTTGGGAAATTTTTTGTGAAATGGCCAAAATCAATTATCCTTGAAACTTCATTTTTGACAAAAGGGGCCCACTTTTTCCACTTGTCTCAGCTTGGCCATGCTTCCCACGTGTCCCACCAATTATTTCAAGATTTAAAATTAATTTTTCCATTTTTATTTAATTTTATTTGATTTTATTTGATTTAATTCATTTTAAATCTTTTAAAATCAAATAAAAATCAAGAAAATTAATTAAAGGGTATATTTTGTGTTGAATAGCTTTGAATCACCATCATTTACATCCCAAATTCGTACAAGGCCTAAATCAAGCAAGAAATTCAAATTTTGGCACAAAAATGGAAAGTGTTTCAATGGAGGTTATGGCAAATCTCAAACATGAATGCACAAGGTTAATGGCCATAATTCTGATTGATATCCTTTACATAACCAATATGCAAGCATTTTTGGTAGGATTCACGACCTAGGCATCCCTAAAACGGCCAAACACATTTCAAATTTCCAAGAGAAAAAAGCAAAACAGTAAACCTACTTGCAGCACGTTTTAAGCCTCCATTTCAATCAAAACACATTCCTTGCATTGCCAGGAATCTCCAGCAATCAAAATCAAGCCCAAACGCGCAAAGAATCATCCCCACGACACCCCACGGTTTGTCCAATATTTGAAAATCAAAACTCCATTTCCATGCCTTTTTAATTCATTTTAATTATTGCTATGCATTGCTGATGTTATTACCAAGCTTCCTGTATGTTTTAATTTGACTATTAGGCCATAAAATGCAAATCACCATGGGAGACATCTAGGTTTTCCGAAGCTTTCAATTTGGGGTTTCTCACATACGCAAAAATTGGAACCTCAAACTGCCATGTTTGAATTGAGAAGGACAAGGCGAACCAAATGCACATATCGCGCCTAATTTATGTCTAACGTGGAGCTAATCGCTATTATTTGCAGGCTTGTGTTTTGGGGGGGGGGGGGGTTTAAAACCCCCGATATGTATTTTTATATTGTGCAGAAAAGCTTGAAGACGATGGCGTGGCAACCATGCATTGGACCATTCAAAATTCCGCGCGCGTTTTTTTGTTTGTTAGCATATAACGTTTTTATTCTATATAATATTTCGTTTCCATGTTATTAACAAATGCGTTTGAGTGCTTCAGTGGTGACGAGCGTGTCATGTAATCCTTGGGACCTCGGTTCGATTCCCAGGTCCCCCATATAACTCATAACATTTTTTCTAACACAATCTCATGCAGCATATGGCCAGAACTCCACCATGCGTCCTCATACATCAGTGTGCCATGTGTCCCCAGCTCTCATCCAGTGGCCACAGAATGAAGTCTATGATGAACCCTAGTCAACAAGCAAGTGCATGATCAGGAAAAGTCAACGAGGCATTTGCCTCAATGGGCCTGAATTCCAGCATTTCACCTCCTATTTGGCCCAGCACCCTCCCCATTTGGTTTATTATTTTCTTTTCATTTTATTATTTTTAATTTAATTTCTAACCCTTTTTTTATTTTATTTATTATTAGTAATTAACTTAATTAACCCTTTTTCATAAAAAACCAAAAAAAAAATAGAATTAACATTTTATTATTATTTTTTTATTTTGTAAATAAACCATAATTGAATTAGTTTTTTAATTAGGCCATTTTAACCTTCTTTTTAATAATTAAAATAGATTTAGATTTAGGTTAACCTAGAATTTTTATTTCTTTCTCTATTTTATTTCATAAAAACATAAAATACAAAAAAAACATTTTCTTAATTAAATAATTAATTAGTCATTAATTAGTTTTTAATTTCATTTAATTACCAAAAAGACCAAAAATTAATTTCTTTTCTTAAAAGGGTCAACACCCTTAAACTTTCCCGATTAATTTATTCGCGCGCATTTAATTTGTTCGATTATTATGTAATTGCTCCGGACATGTAATAGTAAATAGGACTTTTTTCTTTACTGTTTTTATTTACTTTCCGTATTCATTTACTAAAAAACGGGTCTTTGTAATTTTTGGCGATGTATAGACCCGCGCCTTGTAATAGCGTAGGATTTACGTTTTCCGCAATTTACTTTCCGCATCCCCTTAACTGTTAACTTGTATGAAAGAATGCATGCTAATTAAAAACAAGCGTAGATCACCACAAATGCATGATCAAAGACAAATATTAACATGAAAACAACACACAAATTCACACACCACTCTTAGGGTACGCCTCATTTGTTGCCTTACCTTCAAAACGTGGTCGTCGAGTATGGGACGTTTTAGTAAGTCCTTATGTCCATAACATGATCCAGTTGCCTCGAAACGGTTGCCTTGGAATTAAAAAAGGATCAATGGCATAAGGGTAGCTTCTAAGGTGTCCTACTGTTGCTCTGGTGACCACACTGTCCCTACAAACGAATTGACCCGAACACCTCCAACGGTGGTGCTACCTACCTCTCAATGGTGGGATGGCACTACCTTAAGGACATTTACACAGCCTAATTCCTTAGGGTAGGTAGATGACTCGTAGATACTTGCTCTATTCAAAAACAAATCAAAACTCTTTTCACACCGACACTTTTCAAAAAGCTTTCAAAATAATTTTTCAAACACTCTTGAGGACTGATACAAGAGTCGATCTGAAATCTTTAAACGAAAATTTTTTCAAACCCACTCATAATTGAAAAGCAAACATTTTGAAAACACAAATGAGCAAGTATCTAAGAGCCTATGGATAACCATGGATAGAAAGGGTGCTAACACCTTCCCTTTCTATAAATCTACCTCCCGAACCGAGAAACTATCTCATAAGGAATTTTGCTGTGCTTTTGTCCTGTCCATGTTGGAGAAAATAAAAGACGGTGGCGACTCTTGCTTACCGCGACATTTCGTGAAACCAGCGTTAAACAGTCAGTTCCAGATCCACCGATCACAGAACTGGCGACTTTGCTGGGGACTCTTATAAAGTGAGGTGTACCTTAGGACTAAGATCACTTGTGTTTTCAATTGTTGTGCTTGTTTGCTTTATTATTGTGGGCTGCATCGGAGTTACATAGATCCTGACCCGGATCTGGGGATACCCTGTTAGGTAGCATAAGCTGTGAGGGACTTGTCCGGCGTAGACCGACATGGGTGAAGCAGTGGCTATGTTGGTGTGGCACCTTGGTCTGTACCGATATCCCTTGTGTCGCAACGAGGAGAATATGGGTCTTCTGAGGAGTCATTAAGCACCAACCGACCTTAGAACCTTAAATGACCCAACTTGGCCAATAGAACAATATCAGTATGCTACGCCCATTGAGGCTAAACTCTCGTGATGGTTCTGGCCGCAAGAAAAGATTGCGATGCTGGAGTTATGACCGATTGAGGGTAGTCAGTGATATTAGGATCCTCTAGAACCCGGTTACTTCTGATAGGATAGGTCTTAACCAACAAACTGAAAGAGGGTAATACCTAGACCCCATGCTGGCCTAAACTCTAAGGGCTTGTCTTGTGTGACTTGTGCGCCTTATCATGTTTGCCTTTGTGAATACTCGTGGTGTGTTTTATCATAACATCATGCCATCATAACATTGCATGCATCCTGCATAAGGACTGACCATTTCAAAGACAAGAGGGTTTCACATTTGCTCTATTTTGTAGGACATCATGATGCCTATGTGAAGGAATACTATCCGGTTCAACTTTGTTCACCCACCTGAGTTGCTTGAAGAATTGGTTAGCAGAATTCCAAATACTACTTCCTTCATCCAGAAGCATGGTTCTCTTCTCAGTTTAGTCACTGCAAAGTGGGACCAACAACTGATGAGTGTCTTGACCCAGTTCTATGACCCCTTGTACAACTGCTTCACCTTTCAAGACTTCCAGCTGGTCCCTACCCTGGAAGAGTTCTCTGATTTGCTGGGTATCCCTATCTTGGATCAGGCTCCCTTCATTGGTTGGGAAAAGGCTCTTAGACCTGAGGAGATTGCAGCAACCCTTCCTTTGACCAACAAGGAAGTGATGGACAACTGGGTGACTAGAAGCGGAGTTAAGGGCTTCTTGGCTAAGTTTCTGATTGGTAAAGCTAACGGTTTCTGGAATGACTTAGACTTCAGGGCATACGAGGACATTCTGGCTCTCTTAATCTATGAGCTAGTATTGTTTCCAAATCCTGATAACTTTGTCAATATCAATGCCATAAGGATCTTCATGTCTCGGAACCCTGTACCCACTCTCTTGGGTGATGTCCTGCAATAACTCTATGCCCGTACTGCCCGAAGACGAGGAACTCTGTGGTGTTGTACTCCTTTGTTGGTGAGGTGGTTTATTTCGCAGCTCCCTAAGTTCGTGTTAAAGAACCAAGAAGGAAGAGGCTGGGCTCATAGGTTAATGTCTCTCACTGATAATGACATCATTTGGACTCTCAGAGGTTTAGATGAGGTGGCTGTTATTGATCGCTGCGGAGAATATCCTAATGTTCCATTGATTGGCACTCAGGGCGGAATCTCTTATAATCCATGTTTAGCTCTCCGTCAGTTTGGAAGATCCAGAAGAACAGGGCCTCATGAGATGCTGGTGCCTCACATCAGTTTTGAGTTTCAGAAAGATAGTGACGAGCTACGCCGTAGATTCATCAAAGCTTGGGACAGAATTCACAAAGCTGACCCACATGAGTTGGGACTGAAGACTTCTTTACCAATGGAACCCTATTACAGATGGGTCCGCATCCGTGCTCAGAAGTTAGGTATGCCATATGAAGCTGTCAGGCCTATCATTCTTGAAAGTCCTGATGGAGATGGGGTTCCTCCAACTGTTCTCCCTCCTCAGATACCCACTGATGTTGATACACTAAAGAGGTCTTGGGCGCAACTACAGGAAGAGCGGGATTATTATCGGGAAAAGTTCAACGAACAGGAACAGAAGATCCAGAAGCTGACCAAGCAACTGGAGAATGAGCGAACCCTGAATGACTATATCCGTACTGAGAAGAGGAGGCCATAGGAGCACTGATGGGCTTTGGATGTTTCTTTTACAGCTTTATTTCCTTTTCAGTATTTTCATTCTTGTAACTCCTAAGGGCAGATTGTTGAACAATTTAAAGTTTGAATCTAATAAAATGTGTTCCTTTTGTTTACAAAGTTTGACTCCCGATTGTCTTTGAAAACATAATTCATACACATTTCATTCATCATATGCATTACAGGTACCCCTTTTCCTACAGGTTGCTTAATCTTCTTCGCTGTTTATTTCAGCACCTAAGCATCATGAATCCTGAACTCACTACCGAGCAAGCTATCAAGGCCCTCCAGGCCCAGAATGCCCAATTTCAGGAGATGGTCATGAACTTGGCCCAGGGACAACAAGAGCTGAAGACTTTGCTCCTGAAGAAGAATAAGAAGAAGAAGAGGACTGTGCTATTCAACACTGGGCGCAGACTCGGGAACACATTGCAGAATGAAGCTGAGAGGACTAATCCATCTGTGGGGGAAGGTAGTCACCAAGGGAGAGAGGTCCCTAGTCCTGTGGTCTCTGACACTGAGACAGACTTCAATGACGAACAGTACCCTCCTGCTGAGGACCGGTACAAACAACTGGAGGAAAGGTTAAATGCTATGGAGATTCAACGTGTGCCTGGGTTGGATTTCGGAGACTTGGGTTTATCTTCTGGGGTGGTGATCCCACACAAGTTCAAGGCGCCTGCCTTTGTGAAGTATGACGAGGCTTCCTGTCCCAAGATGCACCTCCGTTCTTATGTAAGGAAGATCCAGCCTTACACAGCAGACAAGAACTTATGGATCCACTTCTTCTAGGAGAGTCTTTCAGGGACTCACATCGAATGGTTCTATCAGCTGGATGGAACCAACATTCGTAACTGGGAGGATTTGGCCACTGCTTTCTACAAGCAGTATCAATATAATTCCGACCTCGCTCCCACGCGTACCCAACTCTAGGGTATGTCACTGGGAACGGGTGAAGGTTTTAAGGAGTACGCACAGAAATGGAGAGATCTGGCTGGCAGGGTGCAGCCACCATTGACAGATCGTGAGCTAGTGGACATGTTCTTGGGGACCCTATCCGGTCCATTCTTCAATCATCTCATTGGTAATTCCTCTGCTGGGTTTACTGACCTGATCCTGACTGGTAAGAGGATCGAGGCTGGTATAAAATCGGGAAAGATACAGAAGGGTGCCTCCTCAAATGCTGAAAAGAAACCCTTCAAGAAGGAGGCCAGTGCTGTGTATGGACCCAGAAGGCCGAACAAACCTGAACGCCGCCAAGTTGTCAACGCAGTGGTTATTTCTAAGCCTGCTGCTGCTCCACAACAGTACAACCAACCCAGAGCTGAGAGGCCTAAACAGCAGTATACTCGGCTCAGCATGACTCTCTCTCAGATCCTACCGCAACTGCTGTCAACTAGCCTGGTAACTGTCAAAGAGGCTCCGAAGATGGTAAACACAGCATCTCTGAAATACAACCCCAACACCCGTTGCGCGTATCACTCTGATAGCCCGGGACATTCTACTGATGATTGCTAGGCCCTGAGGAATAAGGTTCAGGGCCTTATTAATGCCAAGGAGATACAGTTCGAGGCGCCAGAGAGGCCAAATGTTGTGACCCCTCCCATGCCCCAGCATGGAGTGAATGCTGTTGAGGAGGATTGGTATGTAGCTTCTGTAGATGATGTTGCTACTCCGCTGCCGACTGTCAAGAGGAACCTGTTGCTAGCCGGTTTATTTCCGGGATGTAGCAAAGGTTGCCCTTTATGTGCTGATTCCCCTGCTGGTTGTTCTTTGCTGAAATCAGGCGTCCAAAACCTGATGGATAGTAAAGAGATCTTGTTCAAGAAGATTGCCGTTCCTGCTGCCCCTGTTGAAGAAGTTTCAATTGTTACCATTTTCAATGACCCTTCCAAGGCTCCTTCGAAGAAGCCTGTCCAAATTTTGCCTGTTCACAAGATTGCTCCCATCACCATTACTGTTCCGGGGCCCATCCCCTACAAGTCTGATAAAGCTGTCACATGGCACTATGGGGCAGATGTTTATGTTTTGGGAGTGAAGCAAGAGTTCAACGCTGGTACCAATGTCACCAACATCACTGGGCCTGCTAAGGTCACTCGTAGTGGAAGACTGTTCTCACCAGACATCGCTCCTCCAGCAATTCAAAGGCCTCTGGTCATCACACCTGCCAGTGTGCCTGTTTCCCCCCTAATCAAGTTTCCACCCCTGCTGCTGAGTCATCTGACGCTCGGGGCAAGGGGATTGCTGCTGATATGCCTGCCCGGACGGAGGCACCAAAGACCATTGTTGAGGCTTCCAAGCAAGAGATGGAAGAGATCCTCAAGATTATAAAGAAAAGTGATTTCAACGTCGTTGAACAGCTGGGGCACACCCCCTCCAAAATCTCCATGCTATCACTGTTGCTGTGTTCAGAGGCCCATGCCAAGGCCCTGATTGCTTTCTTGAAGACGGCCCACGTGCCCCAAGAAACGTCTGCTGACCAATTCACCGACTGTGTGGCCAACTTAACCGCTGATAATGGCCTGGGTTTCTCTGATGCTGATCTGACAGCCAAGGGGAAGAACCATAATGATGCCCTGCATGTCTCCATTGAATGCAGGGGCACTACTCTTGCTCATATGCTGGTTGACACTGGTTCTTCACTAAACGTGCTACCCAAGAAGGCTCTAGACAGGCTGGACTGTGAGGGTTTAGAGCTCAAACCAAGTAACATTGTTGTCCGGGCCTTTGACGGGTCCAAAAGGATGGTACATGGTGAGGTTGACATCCCGATCAGGGTTGGTTCGCAGGTATTTGATTCAAAATTCTATGTGATGGACATCCGTCCATCCTATTCTTGTTTGCGGGGTCGCCCTTGGATCCACAAGGCTGGAGCTGTGACTTCAACTTTACATCAGAAGCTCAAATACCCGGTCAGGGGGAAGATTCTAACAATGCAAGGGGAAGAGGAATACATGGTCAGCCACCTCAACTCCTTCAGGTACGTGGAAATGGACGGGGAGTTCATTGAGACCCCCTTTCAACATTTTGAAAAGGTGCCACAAACATTGGCAGCAGCAGAAGCAGTGACTGAAGAGGGTTCTCCCTTGAAGATGGCCTCCTTAAAGGACGCCCGGGCTGTGATTGAAAAAGGTGAATGTGCAAACTAGGGCAGGCTCCCTGATTTTACTCCAAAGACTGACAAATTTGGCTTGGGTTTCACTACAGAAGCTCAGAAGGCTGTGCGCAAGGCAAGGATTGGAAGACCTCCTGTGCTCATCACCAATCCAGGAGTGAATGCTATTGGGGATGAAGACGAAGTGGAAGAATCCGAGTTTGATAGCTGGATCTACCCAACGACTAACGGTGGACCTATCAACTGGACCGCAAAAAACTTTACACCCATTACTTTTGTCACCCAGTAATGAACTTCTTTGTTTTGGATTTGTAATAAACAATAATTTGAAACTTTATGGCCCGGTGTCTTACCCGGGGCACTGTGGTTTTATTTGTGAGGGCTTTTGTTTGTCACTTTCATATATCATGAATAAAAGCATTGGACGTTTTTCACATTTCAAATCTTGCGCTCCCTTTCTTTCTTTATATATTGTAAAACAGCTGTATTTACACACACTCACTCATACAGGTTTCAATCCACTCTGGATCTCACTGGTAACAACTCTGCTACTGCCAGTTATGACTTCGAAAATACGATCAACTTAGCCGAAGACGAAGGTGAAGATGATTGAGAAGTGCCTGGTGAGCTTGCAAGACTGTTGCTCCAGGAAGAGAGGGCCATTCAACCACATGAAGAGCTAGTGGAAACGGTGAATCTGGGTACTGAGACAGATAGAAAGGAAGTCAAGATTGGTGCCAATCTAGAGCTCAGCGTGAAACAACGGTTGATTCAGATGCTGTATGACTACATGGAAATCTTTGCATGGTCTTACGAAGACATGCCTGGGTTGGATACCGACATTGTGGTCTATCATTTGCCTACCAAGGAAGACTGCCCTCCGGTTAAACAAAAGGTCCGCCTTATGCGTCCAGAGATGTCTGAGAAAATCAAAGCTGAGGTTAAGAAGCAATTTGATGCCGGGTTTCTAGCAGTGACTTCTTACCCTCAGTGGGTTGCCAATGTGGTGCCAGTGCCGAAGAAAGATGGTAAGGTCAGAATGTGTGTCGATTACAGGGATCTGAACAGGGCAAGCCCCAAGGATGACTTCCCCCTACCTCACATTGACGTTCTGGTTGACAATACTGCCCAGCATAAAGTGTTCTCCTTCATGGACGGCTTTTCAGGTTATAATCAGATCAAGATGGCTCCTGAAGATATGGAGAAGACTACCTTTGTTACTCAGTGGGGCACCTTCTGCTACAAGGTCATGCCATTCGGGTTGAAAAATGCTGGGGCAACCTACCAACGTGCCATGGTTGCTTTATTTCATGACATGATCCACCATGAGATTGAAGTGTACGTCGATGACATGATTGCAAGGTCCCAAACTGAGGAGGAACACCTTGACCATCTATAGAAGTTGTTTGACCGTCTGAAGTTGTACAAGATGAGGTTAAACCCGAACAAGTGCACCTTTGGGGTGAGATCTGGAAAGTTGCTAGGCTTCGTTGTAAGTGACAAGGGTATTCAAGTGGACCCTGCCAAGGTTAAAGCCATACAAGAGATGCCAGTTCCCAAGACAGAGAAAGAGGTCAGAGGCTTTTTAGGACGCCTGAATTACATTGCCCGGTTCATCTCGCATCTAACTGCTACCTGTGAGCCAATCTTCAAGCTGCTGAAGAAAGATCAGGTAGTACGTTGGAATGATGAATGTCAGGCCGCTTTTGACAGAATCAAAGATTATCTCCAAGAACCACCCATTCTTATGCCACCGGTTGAAGGGAGACCTTTAATACTATACTTGACAGTACTTGACAGCTCAATGGGGTGTGTGCTGGGGCAGTATGACGAGTCTGGCCGAAAAGAGCACGCCATTTATTACCTTAGCAAAAAGTTTACCGACTGTGAGACCCGATACTCACTGCTCGAGAAAACTTGCTGCGCTTTGGTATGGGCTGCTCGCCGGCTGAGACAGTATATGCTGACTCACACTACTCTCTTGATTTCAAAGATGGATCCAATCAAGTACATATTCGAAAAGCCTGCCTTGTCCGGAAGAATAGCAAGATGGCAGATGATCTTGACAGAATACGACATCCAGTACACGACTCAGAAAGCCATCAAAGGAAGTGTATTGGCAGACCATTTGGCACACCAAGAAGTGGATGACTACCAATCAATGAACTTTGAGTTTCTAGACGAGAGCATCATGATAGTGACTGATTGTGAAGTACCTGGACCGGATGAAGGACCTGAGGAAGGATCCCGATGGTCTATGCACTTTGACGGAGCCTCCAACGCAATGGGTAACGGTATCGGCGCTGTGATCATATCCCCTCAAGGCACTCATACTCCACTCACTGCCCGGCTATGTTTCAACTGCACCAACAACATGGCGGAGTATGAGGCATGTATCATGGGTCTTCAAGCTGCGATTGACTTAAGGATCAAGTTTCTGAGTGTTTTCGGAGATTCCGCTCTCGTGATCAATCAGATCAAAGGCGAGTGGGATACGAAACATCCGAATCTTATTCCTTACAAAGAGTGTGTGTTGACATTGATCCCCCATTTCACAGAGATAACTTTTGAACATTTCCCAAGAGAGGAGAATCAGTTGGCGGACGCGTTAGCTACAATGTCTTCTATGTTCAAAGTTAAATGGGACAACGAGGCTCCCCGAATCATTATCTGGAAACTGGACGAACCTGCATATTGTTGCGACCTTGAGGCTGGAGAGGTAACTGAAAAACCCTGGTATCATGAGGTAAAGAGGTACTTGGAAGCTCAGGAATACCCTGAAGGTGCATCTGTCAACGACAAGAAGTTTCTGAGAAGGTTCACAGCGAAGTTCTTCCTCAGCAACGGTATTCTATACAAGCGGAACCATGATTCGACCTTACTGCGTTGTGTGGATAAGACTGAAGCAGAAAGAATTATGGCAGAACTGCATGAAGGTACCTTCGGAACACATTCCAGTGGACATACCATGTCAAAGAAAATCCTCCGGGCAGGATATTTTTGGTCCACAATGGAAGCCGACTGTTACCAACATTCTCGGACATGTCATAAATGCCAGATATATGCAGATAAGGTGCATGTTCCTCCAGTTCCTCCGAATGTCTTGACAGCACCTTGGCCTTTTGCAATGTGGGGCATTGATATGATCGGCGAGATCAGACCTACGGCATCCAATGGGCATCGCTTCATCCTGGTAGCAATTGATTACTTCACGAAGTGGGTTGAAGCGGCTTCCTACACTACAGTAACCAAGAATGTCGTGGCAAGGTTCATTCGACACAATCTGATCTGTCGATACGGTGTCCCGAAAAGGATCATTACGGACAATGGTACCAATCTTAATAACAAGATGATCGCTGAGCTCTGCGAGCAATTCAAGATACAACACTACAACTCTTCTCCTTACCGACCGAAGATGAATGGGGCTGTAGAAGCGGCAAATAAGAATATCAAAAAGATTGTGCAGAAGATGACAGTGACTTACAAAGATTGGCACGAGATGTTACCGTTTTCTCTTCATGGGTACCGTACCTCAGCAAGAACGTCAATCGGGGTAACTCCTTTTTCTTTGGTCTACGGCATGGAGGCAGTCTTACCGATTGAAGTCCAGATACCCTCTCTCCGGATAATGAAGGATGCAGATCTGAGCGAAGATGACTGGATCCAGACTCGACTTGATCAGTTAAATCTAATCGACGAAAAGAGACTTACTGCTATATGTCATGGTCAAACGTATCAAAAACGGATGATCAGGGCATTTAACAAGAAAGTCAGACCACAAGAGTATCAAGTTGGGGACCTGGTAATCAAACGCATCATTCTTCCTCAAAGTGATCCTAGGGGCAAATGGACCCCCACATACGAAGGGCCATTTGTGGTTAAACATGTGTTCTCAGGAGGAGCCATGATTCTAACTACCATGGATGGTGACGACCTTCCTCACCCCGCCAATGCAGACATAGTAAAAAGATACTACGCATGATAAAAGACCCGCTAGGTTGACATACCTAGGCAAAAATTAGGGCTGCCCGGCGAACCAAAAGGGTTCGGGCAAAATGAGGGATGAAATGAAAAAAAATCTGTACACCCGGCAAGTCGAAAACCTGAAAAGGCGGCTTGGGCAAAAATGGGTATCCCGGTGGACTGAAAACCCGAAAGGGCGGTCCAGGCAAAAGTTAGGGATTAAAGCGTAATACTATGTCACATTGGATCACCTTGCATCCAGAATCCGGTATCAACCATCAAGTCCAGACTGCATCGATCAGTCAGCTTCATCTTCAACCGAGCAGCCAAGTGATGAGACGCTCGAAGATATAAAGGCGATAGCAGAGTTGAAACCCAGTGGGATTATTCTCTTCACATAGCTGTTTTGTTTTCTTTGTACAAATTGTATAAACTCTGTTGTTCGGCGGCGTTCTCTTACTAGGACGTCAACCTCTTGTACATAAGCGCCTATTTACAGGCAGATTCAAAAATCAATACAAATTCACTTTTCAGACAAATTGCCAATTGTTTTTCCTTTTTCTGTTTTGTTTTGCGAAGAACGTCCAATGTTCAATTTGTGATATATGCATTTGACACTAATTGCTAACTCATAAATATTTGCATACAAAACAAAGGATTAATTACAGGTAACATTAGAAACAGGGGCAATAATGAGTTGTCTAAGCAGTCTAATTGCTCTGTCCACCAAGGTACCAAGGTAAGTTCGGCTGAAGAACATGACTAAGATATCTTAATTCCCCAGAGAGTGAGCCAAGAACAAGGCACAGTATCTCCTAGCAAGTCAGCAATACTCTCCCCAAGCAGAGTTAAGCTACAGTCAGCCTTACGGAAATTGGGTATCCCTAGCAGATCTCAACATTCCTAACAAGCATCCCCGACAATCTTGATCTGAGATTGTTCCCCGGCGGTATACCAGACAACCAGTGGAGCCATATCCCAATACAACCTCAAAAATTTTCCCAGGAGAGTCCAATCCAATCCAAAAGTTTCCCCAGGAAAGTGGGATCCATCTCCCCAGCAGGAAGCTTATCCCCAGTAGATTCTGGAAGCTTGTCACCCGTAAAGGGTGAACACATCTCCCCGGTTTTATTCAGAAGGTTATTTCCCCACCAGGATATAACTGGGTTATCCTCAGCCAAAAACCACGGAAAGATCGTCCCCGGCGAAGTCTTCCCATCCCCAGCGGAGTTCACCCAATCTTCCAACACAACAACAACGGTATCCCCAGCGGAGTTATCATCAACCTCAACGAAGTACCTCTTCCCACAGAGTATTCCCCGTAGAGTAATCTATTCGCCAAGTTTATTCCCCAACGGTGTCATCTTCTCCTACTGGTATTCTTGCAACCATCACCCCCAGCGGAAACAACGAAGCTCTATTCTTCAACATCAAGCCCAGGATTTAACTTCCCGGCACCCGTCAAGGATTTACTTTCCTAGACAAAAACACCTTTCACAAACATCACATCTTCGTACATTATAGCATGCACATACGCATCATGAACATACAATCTCATTTATTCTCTGAACATCATGGCATCACGCATGTCATACATCACGACATCGCATACAACTAACATTTTGTCTTTTCAGGACAAAGGTCAGTACAAAGATGATTACCACCAACGGTCGCAACTAAAGATCCGATTCCTGTATCTTGCCAGGGTGTATCTGTTGACGACTACATTACCAGACTCGATTCCTGTATCCTGCCAGGGCACGTCTGAAGAGTTCGAAGATCCGATTCCTGTATCTTGCCAGGGTGTATCTGTTGACGACTGATTCCAGACTCGATTCCTGTATCCTGCCAGGGCACGTCTGAAGAGTTCGAAGATCCGATTCCTGTATATTGCCAGGGTGTATCTGTTGACGACTACATTACCAGACTCGATTCCTGTATCCTGCCAGGGCACGTCTGAAGAGTTCGAAGATACGATTCCTGTATCTTGCCAGGGTGTATCTGTTGACGACTACATTACCAAACTCGATTCCTGTATCCTGCCAGGGCACGTCTGAAGAGTTCGAAGATCCGATTCCTGTATCTTGCCAGGGTGTATCTGTTGACGACTACATTACCAGACTCGATTCCTGTATCCTTCCAGGGCACGTCTGAAGAGTTCGAAGATCCGATTCCTGTATCTTTCCAGGGTGTATCTGTTGACGACTGATTCCAGACTCGATTCCTGTATCCTGCCAGGGCACGTCTGAAGAGTTTAAAGATTTGATTCCTGTATCCAGTCAGGGCACATCTACATAAAGAGTTTGAAGATCAACTCCTGTAACAGGCCAGGTAATTATTTTCTTTCTCAGGTACGCAAGTTCTCGCTAAGGAATCTCTTACGCGATCGACACCTAGATGGCATCTATAAGCCCATCCTCCCATTTCAGTTCCAAATGGCATCTATAAGCCCATTCCCGACAAGATTCTGTCACATCTCTAGGTGGCATCTATAAGCCCATCCTCCTATCCATCATCTCTCCAAATGGAATCTGTAAGCCCATTCCCGCTATCACACTGCTGATACTCTACTATATGAGTGCAAATTTCTGGGCACTCTAGTGTTCAATCATCTTCCACCCTCGGATCACGAAAGGCACACAAGCCAATCTACATCCTCAGGCCTAAGAAGATTGAACAGGGGAAACTGTTGTACCCCAAAATTTTCCCTCCTATAATCTTCAAAGTTTTGACAAGCATCACCTCAAATGGTTCAAAGTCTACTCAAGGACTACACAGTCAACCATCCTCCTAAGCCAGTCAAATTAGGGTTTTGGTTCCTGCAAGGAAGTTGAGGTTTTCAAGGGCTCAATCAAGTCCCATATGCTCATACACATTGTCAAGCACCTACATGTCAAGTTTCAAGGCTCACAAGGTCAAGTTGCACAGTCAAAAACCCTAATTGCTCAACAGTCAACTATAGGGGCAAAATGGTCATTTGGCAGTCAAAAGTCAAAATATTTGGTCAACATCTTATTTTGAAGCCACAATCATCATTTGATCAAGTTTTGATCATGATTTCACAAGAATGGCTCAAAAAGTCTCAAGATGCAAAAGTTTCTATTTTTGGAAAGCTGAAAAGTCAACTGTAACTTGACCAAGGCATAATGTTTTCATGGTTCATCAGAAAAATCCCATCCAATGCTCATCTTGAAGGGGAAGACATTTCCTACAACTCATCTTCACACTCCAAGTCCAAGAAATGCTCTCACAAAAAGTTATCAATTTCAACATTATAGGTCATTTTCAAAAGTCAACAAAAAGACACTTTAAGTCAAAGACCATAACTTGAGATTGGTAAATCAAAATGACATGGGAACAAAGACATTGGTTAGAGGACTTCAAGATCTTTCCAAAATGTCCAAGAACATGTTCATAGCTTCAAAATTGAGCAAGATATGCATTGGAGAAGTTGGGAAATTTTTGTGAAATGGCCAAAATCAATTATCCTTGAAACTTCATTTTTGACAAAAGGGGCCCACTTTTTCCACTTGTCTCAGCTTGGCCATGCTTCCCACGTGTCCCACAAATTATTTCAAGATTTAAAATTAATTTTTCCATTTTTATTTAATTTTATTTGATTTAATTCATTTTAAATCTTTTAAAATCAAATAAAAATCAAGAAAATTAATTAAAGGGTATATTTTTGTGTTGAATAGCTTTGAATCACCATCATTTACATCCCAAATTCGTACAAGGCCTAAATCAAGCAAGAAATTCAAATTTTGGCACAAAAATGGAAAGTGTTTCAATGGAGGTTATGGCAAATCTCAAACATGAATGCACAAGGTTAATGGCCATAATTCTGATTGATATCCTTTACATAACCAATATGCAAGCATTTTTGGTAGGATTCACGACCTAGGCATCTCTAAAATGGCCAAACACATTTCAAATTTCCAAGAGAAAAAAGCAAAACTGTAAACCTACTTGCAGCACGTTTTAAGCCTCCATTTCAATCAAAACACATTCCTTGCATTGCCAGGAATCTCCAGCAATCAAAATCAAGCCCAAACGCGCAAAGAATCATCCCCACGACACCCCACGGTTTGTCCAATATTTGAAAATCAAAACTCCATTTCCATGCCTTTTTAATTCATTTTAAATATTGCTATGCATTGCTGATGTTATTACCAAGCTTCTTGTATGCTTTAATTTGACTATAAGGCCATAAAATGCAAATCACCATGGGAGACATCTAGGTTTTCCGAAGCTTTCAATTTGGGGTTTCTCACATACGCAAAAATTGGAACCTCAAACTGCCATGTTTGAATTGAGAAGGACAAGGCGAACCAAATGCACATATCGCGCCTAATTTATGTCTAACGAGGAGCTAATCGCTATTATTTGCAGGCTTGTGTTTTGGGGGGGGGGGGGGTTTAAAACCCCCGCTATGTATTTTTACATTGTGCAGAAAAGCTTGAAGACGATGGCGTGGCAACCATGCATTGGACCATTCAAAATTCCGCGCGCGTTTTTTTGTTTGTTAGCATATAACGTTTTTATTCTATATAATATTTCGTTTCCATGTTATTAACAAATGCGTTTGAGTGCTTCAGTGGTGACGAGCGTGTCATGTAATCCTTGGGACCTGGGTTCGATTCCCAGGTCCCCCATATAACTCATAACATTTTTTCTAACACAATCTCATGCAGCATATGCCCAGAACTCCACCATGCGTCCTCATACATCAGTGTGCCATGTGTCCCCAGCTCTCATCCAGTGGCCACAGAATGAAGTCTATGATGCACCCTAGTCAGCAAGCAAGCGCATGATCAGGAAAAGTCAACGAGGCCTTTGCCTCAATGGGCCTGAATTCCAGCATTTCACCTCCTATTTGGCCAAGCACCCTCCCCATTTGGTTTATTATTTTCTTTTCATTTTATTTTTTTTAATTTAATTTCTAACCCTTTTTTTATTTTATTTATTATTAGTAATTAACTTAATTAACCCTTTTTCATAAAAAACCAAAAAAAAATAGAATTAACATTTTATTATTATTTTATTATTTTGTAAATAAACCATAATTGAATTAGTTTTTTAATTAGGCCATTTTAACCTTCTTTTTAATAATTAAAATAGATTTAGATTTAGGTTAACCTAGAATTTTTATTTCTTTCTCTATTTTATTTCATAAAAACATAAAATACAAAAAAAAACATTTTCTTAATTAAATAATTAATTAGTCATTAATTAGTTTTTAATTTCATTTAATTACCAAAAAGACCAAAAATTAATTTCTTTTCTTAAAAGGGTCAACACCCTTAAACTTTCCCGATTAATTTATTCGCGCGCATTTAATTTATTCGATTATTATGTAATTGCTCCGGACATGTAATAGTAAATAAGACTTTTTTCTTTACGGTTTTTATTTACTTTCCGTATTCATTTACTAAAAAACGGGTCTTTGTAATTTTTGGCGATGTATAGACCCGCGCCTTGTAATAGCGTAGGATTTACGTTTTCCGTAATTTACTTTCCGCATCCCCTTAACTGTTAACTTGTATGAAATAATGCATGCTAATTAAAAACAAGCGTAGATCACCACAAATGCATGATCAAAGACAAATATTAACATGAAAACAACACACAAATTCACACACCACTCTTAGGGTACGCCTCACCTGTTGCCTTACCTTCGAAACGTGGTCGTCGAGTATGGGACGTTTTAATAAGTCCTTATGTCCATAACATGATCCAGTTGCCTCGAAACGGTTGCCTCGGAATTAAAAAAGGATCAATGGCATAAGGGTAGCTTCTAAGGTGTCCTACTGTTGCTCTGGTGACCACACTGTCCCTACAAACGAATTGACCCGAACACCTCCAACGCTGGTGCTACCTACCTCTCAATGGTGGGATGGCACTACCTTAAGGACATTTACACAGCCTAATTCCTTAGGGTAGGTAGATGACTCGTAGATACTTTCTCTATTCAAAAACAAATCAAAACTCTTTTCACACCGACACTTTTCAAAAAGCTTTCAAAACAATTTTTCAAACACTCTTGAGGACTGATACAAGAGTCGATCTGAAATCTTTAAACGAAACTTTTTTCAAACCCACTCACAATTGAAAAGCAAACATTTTGAAAACACAAATGAGCAAGTATCTAAGAGCCCATGGATAACCATGGATAGAAAGGGTGCTAACACCTTCCCTTTCTATAAATCTACCTCCCGAACCGAGAAACTATCTCATAAGGAATTTTGCTGTGCTTTTGTCCTGTCCATGTTGGAGAAAATAAAAGACGGTGGCAACTCTTGCTTACCGCGACATTTCGCGAAACTAACGTTAAACAGTCAGTTCCAGATCCACCGATCACAGACACGAAAATAGTGTATATGATGAGGAAGAGGAACTGCTTACCTACTAGAGAACTCCAATGGTTCTTCAACAGCCGCGAAGACGAGAAATCTCAAATAGGTAATCTTTTCAGTTCTTCTTCTTGTATACTTGCTTCTTCTGCTTGCGCGTTCTTTTTCTGTTTGTGTGTTCTTCTTATGCTTCTTGTGTTCTCCTCCTTTTCTCTACTTTTACGCATGGTGCTATTGAGATGAATGAGGTGAAGGCGTGAGATGAGTCTGTGAATGAAGTTGCAGAGAGAGCGATGAAGGTGATTGTTGAGGAATGGTTGGTGAATGGTGGGTTTTTACGGAGCGTGAGGATTGAGCTCGTGGTTTCAGGAAGATGGTGAGGTTGTAGTGTGAGAGTGGTTGGAGGTGAAGTTGCAGAGTGCGGTTATGGTTGAAGAGGGTTGAAGAAGATGAAGGTTGAGGGTGGAGGTGAAGAAAATGGTGCATGGGAGAGATAGTTGAAATTGAGAGAAAATAATGGTGAACCCCTTGAATGACGGGGAAGAAGATGGTTATATAGGTTGTTGAGGATCTGGATTCAGTTATGGAGAGTGAATCTGGGTTGTTAGATTGGGGAGTCTGTTAAGGAATCAATGGTGAGACGAAGGTTAGCAAAATGAGTTAGTTAGAGGTGAAATTCTGGTAGAAGTGTTAGTTATAGGTTAGAGACTGGAAGTTAGAAATCTGTTTGGTGATTTAGAAGTTTTCCAGGCCGTTATGAGGGTGGTTAGAAAATGTTTATAGTTAATTAAGAAACTGAGAAAAAAATTTTATAGTCAGTTATGGAATCAGTTGGAAGTTTGAGAGTTTGTTACGATTTTTCTGTTACAATTCTGTTTTGCTAGCTGGAAAAAGTGGTTAGAAGGAGTTTGGAAATTGAAACTGTTGGTTGAAGCTTTTAGATATTGGTTGGAGTTAGTTAAGCGGTTAGGAAGTTTTAAATTTAGTTACAGTCGGTTATCAGTTAGGAATCGGTTGAGAAATGTTAGAAAATTTTGTTTTAACAATGGTTGAAATCTGTTAGTTATTTCTGTTTGGTTAAAACAGTTGGGATTCTGTTAGAAGTTTAGTTAAAAATTAGTTGGTTGTATTTTTAGAAATGTTAGCTTTTGCTTTTAATATTTTTAAGGAAGGAAAAGACTGGCTAAAGTAATCAACAACAAGTTCAATAAGCAGTCTTCCACACTTTGAGATATCCACCTCCGGAACTGCTTCAAAGATAAAGGTATCTAATAGTTTTTTGTGGGAATTCACAACTCTCTCTTATAGGATATCCAGAACTAATAAAGAATTATTCTATAATATTCCTTTGCATGGAATCTGTGAAATATGATGCAGGTATGAGTGACAGAAGCAGTATTGCAGATGTTAATTGCGGATAATTGGAAAGGTCTGTTTTCTTTGAATATTCTGTAAGTCGAATCATGAGATGTTGCAAGTCACTATATCCGGAAATATCAAGTGAACCTATAGGTATAATATTCAGTGCTCTTACATCATCTAGGAATTTCTGGATGAAGAATAAAGACTTTCAATGCTTCAGGTAAAAGCTTTAGAAATGATATACTTGTTTTAAAATCCCATTGTAGTTGTCCTCTGCTTCACTCTGCCTCTCCAAATTTTCCATGTTACTTTCAAGCCAAAGAAGAAGTGCATCAGAAAGATGCATCTCACTGTCAACAGTCAAATGAGGGTGCTTTACTGAAGATAACAACAAGTTATATGGAATTTTTCCAAACAAGTTGTTCTGTTTTGCCCACATAAAATTTCTTGCTAGGTAGCCGATACATAAACGACGAATGAAATCACTTGCATGATCCAAGCTAAATTTCCAAATTTGGATCAAATCCTCCATTTGTATCTCCATTAATTGAAATCCTTTTGGCGAGAATACCTCAGAAAACTAAGTCGCACACTTTAAAAGAAGTGTCTCCACTCCAAAATAAAGCGCACCCTCATAAAGAGGGAGGATATTTTCAGTAGTAATATCCAATGGTAAGCCATACATATGCTGAAGAATTTGCATAAACACATTCAGATTCCAGTTGATAGTGATAAAGCTCAAGCAAGATTCACTGAAGCTTCCGCTGAGAAGGCCTCAAAAATATAACGATTGCTCAATGAGCCTGTTGCGATGGTTGAAAGGATAATCTCTTGGTTGGTGATGTGTGTTTTTGTTCTGATCTTCTTTACTTTCTTCTTAATCACTTGGTCACCTGACTTCACAGCCTCGGCTGTCTTCAAGGCCTGAGCTTTAGGATCAACTTTTTTTATGAAGTACTTTATGGCTAGCTTTGGTTTGTATGCAGCTTTTAGAAGGATTTTGTTTATGATGCCCACTTGACTATTTTTTTGGTTTTGTTAATTTAATACAGGGCTTGAACTGGTAACACAGGGCTGTTGTTTTTTTCTGGTAATGCAGGACTGAACTGGTAATGCAGGGCTGAACTGGTAATGCAGGGCCAGGATTTGGTCGCGGGAAGAAGCCCGAGCACATTCAGGCCATCGAGCTTCCTTCCATCGAAGCCAAGGCATGCTGATAAGATTGGTACGAAACAGTAGATGCGCATTTTGGTGGAAGCACGGCGTTTTGGCATTTAGAGCTTTAGGCTTAGAAACATAGAATCAAATTCGCTGTAATTACTTCATTTTGTATACTTCAAGCATGTAATGGCACCATGTACTTGTAAATTGTAATCCTTGTAAGCAAATTAATTACATCTTGACTTTCTAGTCTTCTTTTCTTTTCCAATCTTTAAACTATTTCAAGTCTTGAATGATAAGAAGTTGGTTTAAGCATGACTTTGTAATAAGGTACATGACACCTTGAACTTGTATTTGAACTTGTGTGAAGAAATGCACTTTAATGGATTCATATGTATTTTGAATGGGATTTGAAGAACCTTGTTTATAACCCTAAATGATGTTTGATTATTTGAATGGACTCGGATCGATACTTGAATGATGAATTCCATGATGTTTGAATCAAATTATGTACCTTTCATAGTTCCATTATAGCTGAACTCCAATTACATGCTTGAAATAATATTGTTAATCAAAATCTTGGATTTATGTTGTCAAAATGCAAATGAATCCAATACTTGTACTAACCATGACGCTTGCCTTATAACTCAAAACAAGATCTTGAATCAATACTTGGACCTTAATCAAATGTCACATCGTGCTTGAATTTCATAGAAAAATCGGATTCAATGTTGAAGTTTATATTGTCCACACCTTGCACTCCAAGCCAAAGGCACCTCTTTGAATTGACGAAATGTGGATCCTCAAGAAATCTTAATGCACCCCTTGTATTGATCCTTGAAGAATCAATTTTGATGCCATAGAGAATCCATGGACCAAAATCTTAAATCATACCAATTGATCGCTTGGTAACACTGAATTCAGAGCCCACATGACTGAACATTTATCAACGAATCGAAACCCTGATTTTTAATGAAATTTTCCTTTTCTGAACCAATATTTCTTTTCCTTTTTCCATACCATTCTTCAAATGCAACTTGAATACCTAACACATATTAGATGAAAGTTCAAGGGAGACCTTGGTCCAAAAGTAAATTGTTCAAAGCTTACTTTAACTGAAGTCAACAGATCTTATCCACGTATCATGAACTTGAAATAGCCTTGAATAATTCTTGAATGCCCTTGTACATGCATGAACTTGATATTTGCTCTAAATTCCAAATAACTTGTTTCTCAAGAAATCCACATGAATCTTTTTCTAACCTTGCATGCTTGGTAAATGAACTTTAATCCAATTCTTGAACAAAACTTGAATTCACCTGATATTTCTCCGGAAATAATCTAAAGCAAACTCTGTGATCAGAATCCTACCTTCTTGAATGAACCCTAAAGCAAATTACTTATATCATGAGCCATGAAGCGAGCCCAATCTTCAATTGATGACCATGAACCAAATGGTCCCTAACATCACCCTCTATCCTTCGTGAGAGAATGGATCTAACGCGTTGATCCTTATTAATCTTGTATAACAAACAATAAGAGAACCAAACTGCCTTGATCTTAATGAATTTACAATTCCATCCTTATATCACGCCTTGTCATCCCATGAACCTCCATTGAAAATGTTGTTAAACCCAAGTACGATAGGATATAAATCCTAATCTTCCACACAAAGCTGTTAGATTTTGATCTCAAAGCATTGAAATGAAATCCGAAGAAAATAAATTATATCGCAAGTAAGCCAATCGACCAGATGAAGAGCTTTGCATTATAAGGCATACAAACCCTAATTCGTGAAGAAGGTCCAACTGAATATTCTTCTCTAGAATAAAACTATTTTCCGCATAACTAGAGATTCAAGCAACGATTCCCTTCTTATTTTTCAAAGTTATATCAATTGAAACCCTGGTTATTTATGGACGATATCCCCTGATGATAGCCTTGAATAATTCTTGAATTCCCTTAGGTGACCTCGTAGAACAATTTGGAAGTGAACATGGGAATACAGAAAGAAATATAACCAAGATGGCCATGACTTAGAAAACCTAATGAACCTCAGTTGATGAAATGTTGATAAGCACAAACTTGGTGGAGAAACACTCTGACTCCTGTCTTGAATGTATCTGAATGAGTAATAACCGTCTTAACTTGAAGAGGACGAAACCCTCAATGAGCATAGGTTGCAACCCTAATTCCACATTTCACTGCTTGAAGGATAATCAGAAGAATCAGGCTTTATTGGATACAAACACCTTAACCGTTGCGAAACCCTAATATCGCACAGCCTTTGAACTTTGAACCTCAAGCGCTTTATTGAATGCAAATGTATGTTAATGACCTAATGGAATATATATATATATATATATATATATATATATATATATATATATATATATATATATATATATATATATATATATATATATATATATATATATATATATATATATATATATATATATATGAATGCAAGAGTCTAAGCCAGATAGAAGAAATTAGGAGGGCAAATTTTAGGGTGCAACAACTGCCCCTATTTAATCTCCTTCAACCTGAAGGTGAGATTAGCGTCAGCCTTTCGAACTTTCAGGGTGGAAGAAGATTAAATACTAAAAGAACCCGAAAATTTACGCTCCGGAGTCAGTCAGGTATACATTATATTTTTGGTTTTCTGTATTTTCTATTATTATTATTATTATTATTTTCTTTTTGGATTACCGTAGTTAACTGAGTAAATATCTTGGATGTCAGGTCAAGGTTAGACATACCCAAGAAAAAGACTGGTCGTAGAATACTCTGACGAAGGAACACCAATCGAAGGTGAACTTACTGAGAAAAGAGACCCAACGAATGGGATTCCTGACAAATGATACCAGTCGAAGATCGATTTTAAAAAAGGATACCAGTTGAAGAGGGGTTTTAACAAAGGATACCAACCGAAGCAGGGTTTTAAGGGATGCCAGCCGAAGGTGGACTTCAGGATAAAGAAACCAGCCGAAGGGGAATCTTCATCAAAGAATACTATGTTGAAGGTAGATTCCTAAAAAAATAATGCCAATCAAAGGAGAACTTATAACTGAAAAGAGACCAGCCAAAGGGGACTCTCAACAAATGATACCAATCGAAGGTGGATTTTAAAGATGCCAGCCAAAGGTGGAATTTAACAAAGGATACCAGCCGAAGCGGGGTTTTAACAAAGGATACCAGCCGAAGCGGGCTTTTAACAAAGGATACCAGCCGAAGCGGGGTTTTAACGAAAGGATACCAGTCGAAGCTGGGTTTTAACAAAGGATACCAGCCGAAGCGGGGTTTTAAAAGAGGATACCATCCGAAGCGGGGTTTTAGCAAAGGGTACCAACCGAAGCGGGGTTTTAACAAAGGATACCAGCCGAAGCGGGGTTTTAACAAAGGATACCATCCGAAGCGGGGTTTTAACGAAGGATAAAGGTATGCATATCTGGTCAGAGTTAGATATACAAGAGCGAAATTGAGAATCAAGAAACAAATGTTTAGAGTTGATAGTGAACAAGAACGAGACTAACCGAAGAAATCCTCAATAAAAAGGACGCATTCGCCTAAATAAGGACGCTAGACAACTAGACTTTGAAGAGACACTGAAGGACTCTTAACATAAAAGGTTAGTTAAGTTACAAAAGGAGGACCCGACTAACGCGGATAAACCAAAATAGGGAACTGACTAAGCAGGACCTTTAAAGAGCACCGATCGAAGGTGAACTCTTACAAGAGAAAGAGACTAGTCAAACCAGACTCTAACAAAAATTGCCAATACACGATGGGCTTTCGATAGGTTGCAAATACACAAGAGCTAAAAATCCCTCAGGCCAAAGGCGGGGTGTAATTCTTCAAGAGTGGCAATTATCTGAATTACCAGACACCAAGTATGGATACTCAAACACTTGAGAAGCAAGAAAGGTTATACACCAACTCTTACTCACACTCTAACGGCAAAGCAAACACGGGTAAAATAACAAAAGGCTTGCAAAGGCAAGCGCAAACCACAAACTTACTGGGGAAATGGAGAAATACAAAAGACTCGGCTGGTGGTGAATCAAAACAAACTCCGCTGGGGAAACATGATAGAATTACCCTAGGCTTTGTTGTAGAGATAAATCAAATCTGAGCGTATAACAATCTGGTTACCGCAGGTGGACATAATTGGCTTATACTCATGCATGTTTGAACTTTTTATAACATAATGCTCCATACAATGGAAGTGCTACGCGTTTCAGTAGATGCCATGTAATGATGCATGTTTAGCAATGCATTATGAAAACATATCAATAATCGGCTGCTGAGAAGACAAAGAACTTCCGAGCGATTATTCTGGCACGTCTGATCTTCTGTAGAGAAAATACAATATGAACTTCCATGGGGAACCCAGATTTGAAACCACCAACCTATAAAGATAGATATCACTGGGGAAGTGACTTCCTGGGAAGAATACTGCAAATGTAAATTGTAGTTCATAGAAAATCTTGAATTCTGATCAAACTCCCCACTTCATGAGGAACAAATTATTTATCCTCTGTTGGTAAAGAGAAAGGCTTTGCTGGGAATAGAAACTTCTGGCATAGAAATTCTGGACGAAGATAACTTCCGTTGGGAAGTATAGGAATTCTTTAATAAAAAGAATTCTACTCAGGCCACACTGGGGGTAACATCGCTGGGAGGTAAAAGATCCTCACTTGGGGAAGAAACAACATCCCAGGATAAAAACTCCACTGGGGATATCTCAATAAAATCTTCTACCATTGGTAATGAAAGAGTTATGACTGGAATTCTCTTATACACCTCACCTGAGAGATAGAACATTTTCGCCATTAGGGAAAGAATAATAGTTCCACTGGGGAAATTGGATTTCATTATACGAAAATCCTTACGTTACCCTTCTTGATTCATTTGTTGGTATGCAACTTGTCATAAAAGACCAACAGTACTTGCAAAACATAAATTGGGGCAACATGCCTCTATTTGGAATGGAAAACCTTACTGAAGAATAGACAACTTGAACTATCAATCACCGGATAAAAACCGTGATGCGAGATTGCAACTTCAACATATTGACTTCGAGGAGAAATGCCACTAAAAAGTGGACTTTAGAGAAGATGCTGCAAAAATAAATTGCAGTCCAACGAAAAGGAATCATATAGACTTTACACAACTTCTACATTTCCAGGGAGAAAGAACATTCTCCTCCTGCAGAGAAATGAGAATGCTTCATTGGGGATAAAATGCCTTAGGAGAGAAACCCCATGGTAGATAGGTCTTTGTCAAGTAGCAACAAGTTTTTTACTAGGAGGCAGCATCCCCCTAGGAAGCAATATTTCCATCATGTCTTGTACGAGTAAACAAACCCAAAATGATCTTTGCGTTACTGCTCATATCCTACTGAGGATAACAATCCAAACTTAAACTGGGGATAATAATATTGACTTAGGATAAATGATATCGGTAAATGGACTTGAGTCTCTGATAAGTCGAAGATAACAATCCCGACTTCTCGACATGATTTTCAAATTTATAGGTCATTTAACCTGTGTATGGACTTGATCTGATTAACTACTGAAGAAGAGAAAATGCCCCTGCATAATGCCTTGCCCTAGTTTGACTGTACTTTGAGGGATAAAATCCCGATTTGAATGCCTCAGATTGGATGAATACCTACTCGACGGAGTATTCGACACGCTTGCCCTTGCTCAATAGAATCTGGACAAATATTTTCTTTGTCTTGTGCTCACGGAGAGATGAAAGTTTGAGGGTTTTTTGAAGACAATATAAACTTAGAGTGGTTGGATTATGTCTTGAAAGTAGGTTACTTCACAACCACACTTCTTGAATCGAACCGCTTCAGTCTCTAATCAGATACTTGAAGAAATCGGCTCCTAGGGACCAACTGAATGTAATGCACCATTGCTTGACAGAGACTCTGGGAAACCAACTTTTGCAATCTACTTCAGATCATTTCTCAAACTGGTATTCTTTTACTCAACAGAGTCAATAGAAGATTTTCCCCAGATTAAGACCATTCTCAGAAATGATTCACCTTTAAACGGTATTCTGAAGCAAACTGTCCCTGGAGATGATCAAATTTTCATCTGATGCTCATTATGCAAGCTTACTCGATGTTTAAGCACTTATTCATATGCAAAGAATGTTTATTATAAGAATGATAATTGTAATGCGAAGCCCATGTTTGTCTTGAAGTTTAAAAACCTTTATTGAAAAGATTAAACAAACCAAAAAAATTTTGTATGGAAGAAATTAAAAAGATAGTGTGATACCAACTCAAAAGTTTTTTTTTTGCAAGCCTCATAGGAGTCATATTACCGTATTTCTTGTTACAGTGTGCTTTCGAATTAACCCATGCTTCAGTCATAACTTTTAAGGGTTGTAACGTGGCCTGGTTCACGGTTTTAGAAAAAAGGGATTTAAGGCTCAAAATATTTGGTGCCCACCCATTCTTCATGATGTTATCCAGTCCTAAATTCAGTTAAACCAATACGAGCACTCATTCCTCAGAAGGATTTTACCATGGTTGAGGAGGATATGGCCGTCACTCAACTCTTTCATTCTTTGTGTTTGATCACACGGCTTTATTCTTTGCGGAAGATCTTTATTTGGTAATCCCCTTTTTCTCTTTTCGCGCTTTTTCTTTCTTTTTGTATTCCCTAACTTTTTCTTGGACAAATTCCTTTTGAATTTGATTTTGAAGTCCAGTGGGATGCCCTGACTTTTGCCTAAGCGACTTGTATTTTCAAGTTTCGGCTTAGCCGGGATTTTTCTTTTATTATTTCTTTTGGTTTGAACCAGTCATGTGATTTCGAGTCATTTTTTGACTTGCTGAAAAGGTGTGTCTACCTTACTACTTGGTCAATGAGGAATAATCATTATGGTATCGTCATATTTTGATCTCTTGACGTGAGAGAGATATCTATTGGGATATCCTCCTCATTGATGCACACTGATGATAGATGAAAGTTAGCCGTTGTGATTTTGACTTTCCTCAGCCTCTTGATGGATAACCATTGATGTATCCTTAGGTGCGTACTCCTGATGAATTCCGAATGCCCAATCAGCTTTAACTGAAATCTACCCTGCCCTGGGTTAAATGTGAGGGTTTTTCTGAAATAGAAAAGAAACTCCTACTTCAAGGCTCAAAGGGGTTGAGGAGGGTCTATCTCCCTTATATCTCCAGTGTTTAGGAATTGAAACAAGGCATGTACATCGTCAGCAGGGTCCTATTCAAAAGCACACTGTTTGAAATTTTGGTATATTACTCATCATCCTTTCTCCAGAGGTTTTTGATTTATTTAACAAGAGATAAGAAAGTCAAAGAAAAGCATTAATGAGTGAATACGAATGGACTAATCCAAGACAAACATATTCAATGCATTGTGATTAATATTCAAAAATAAGCAAGTTTTGCATACAAGAAAGTACTGAACCAAAACAAAGAAAGATTACAAATGAGAATGCAAATGTAATTTGAAAGTGCCATGCTGAGGAGACTAGTCTCCGTTCGGACTTATTGCTTCAGAAAGCATGTTTGGTAACTTCATTTCTTATTTATGGATGCTTTAAACTCTTGAGTTGAGAACGAATATCCATCATATATTAGTAAGAAGTATCCTTAGGTCGTGAGATCTTGTTCTGTGGAGGTGAACCTTGTAACGACATGTCTTGAGCATGGACTGGTTTCTACACCTGATATTTGAGTAATCTGATGCCATGTGCCGTGAAGCTTTAATGTTTTTTTTTTGTTTTATTGAAAATATTGAAAAACAATCTTGGCGTAATTTGAACCAACACTTTTATTGAATGTTTGACCTGTAAATAGGCATTAACAATGAAAAGCAACAATTGCAGGGGAAACACATGGGGGGATGACAAAAGAAAGAAAAGAAAATGAATACAGGCTTCGTCAAGTACAACTCTGCTATAACTCTCATGACCCCTGAATTCTTCAATACTTGCCTCCCGAATGACTGGTTGGACCAAAGCTTCGTCCTGTTTCGATCATACCAATGACCTCTTATGCGAAATATTTTTCTACAGCACCCGCATTGACAGGGTGAGGGGAATCCTCTCCATCCATGGTTGTGAGCATCATAGACCCTCCAGAGAAAACTTTCTTTACAATAAAAGGTCCTTCATAATTTGGAGCACATTTACCTCTAGCGTCCGTGTTGTTAGGAGGTAAGATCCTTTTTAACACCAGATCACCAGTTTGAAAATTTCGCGGACGTACTCTCTTGTCGAAGGCTTTCTTCATCCTCTTCTGGTATAACTGTCCGTGGAAAATTGACGTTAATCTCTTTTCATCAATAAGATTCAGCTGATCGAATCTATTCTGGATCCATTTAGTCTCATCAAGTTGTGCATCTGTCATTATCCTCAAAGAAGGGATTTCCACTTCCACTGGCAGGACTGCTTCCATGCCGTAAATAAGCGAAAAAGGGGTTGCCCCAGTTGAGGTACACATGGTGGTACGGTAACCATGTAACGCGAACGGTAGCATCTCATGCCAATCTTTATAAGTGATGACCATTTTCTGCACAATCTTCTTAATATTTTTATTTGCTGGTTCAACTGCGCCATTCATCTTAGGGCGGTAAGGAGAGGAATTGTGATGTTTTATCTTAAAGTTTTCACACAACTCTTTCACCATCTTATTATTGAGGTTCGACCCATTATCAGTAATGATCTTTTCGGGAATGCCGTATCGACATATTAGGTTATGCTTGATGAAATGTGCTACTACCTGCTTAGTGACATTGGCATAAGATGCTGCTTCGACCCACTTAGTAAAGTAGTCGATAGCCACCAAAATGAAACAGTGTCCATTGGAAGCGGTTGACTCAATTCGGCCTATCATATCAATTCCCCACATCGCGAAAGGCCAAGGTGAAGTTAGGATATTCAGGGGATTGGGTGGCACATGAATCTTGTCGGCGTAAATCTGACACTTGTAACAGATCCTAGAATGATTGTAGCAATCATTTTCCATTGTTGACCAGTAGTAACCTGCCCTCAAGATTTTCTTAGCCATAGTATGCCCGTTAGAATGTGTCCCAAAAGAACCTTCGTGCACTTCTTATATGATCCTACTTGCTTCGTGCTTATCCACGCATCTGAGCAGGATGGAATCATAATTCCTCTTATACAGAACATCATCGTTGAGGAAGAATTTGGCGGCAAACTTCTGTAAAGTCTTCTTATCTGTGATAGAAGCACCTTCTGGATACTCCTGGGTTTTAAGATACCTTTTGATATCATAGAACCATGGCTTCTCGTCAACATCCTCTTCTCCTACTCCATAACAAAACGCTGGTTCATCTAACCTTAGGATGGTGATAGAAGGGGCTTCATTCGCCCATTTAACCCTAAACATGGATGAAAGGGTAGCCAAAGCGTCTGCCAAGTTGTTCTCCTCCCTTGGAATGTGATTAAAAGTAATCTCATCAAAATAAGGGGTTAGTTTTAATACATGATCACGATACGGAATCAAATTTGGGTGAAGAGTTTCCCAATCTCCATTGATTTGGCTAATTACCAGAGCAGAATCTCCATATACTTCTAAGATTTTGATTCATAAATCAATGGCGGCTTCTAACCCAAAAATACAAGCTTCATACTCAGCCATATTGTTCGTACAATCAAAGTAAATCCTGGCGGTAAGAGGAGTATGAAAACCTTCAGGAGAGGTAATCACCGTGCCGACACCATTACCTAATGCATTAGAGGCACCATCGAACACCATCGTCCATCGCGATCCTGGTTCGGATCCTTCCTCTGGGCCCGGGATGTTACAATCTTGTATGTACATGATGTCTTCATCAGGAAACTCAAACTTCATCGGCTGGTAGTCAACTTTCACGGGTTGATGGGCAAGATGATCCGCCAATACACTACCCTTGATAGCCTTTTGAGTGGTATACTGAATGTCATATTTAGTCAAAGTCATCTGCCAACATGCTATCCTTCCCGTGAGGGCTGGTTTTTCGAAGATGTACTTGATTGGGTCCATCTTAGAGATCAGTAAGGTGGTATGAGTCAACATGTACTTCCTTAGTCGGCGAGCAGCCCATACCAAAGTGGATCAAGTTTTCTCGAGCAGTGAGTATCTTACCTCACAGTCGGTAAACTTTTTGCTAAGGTAATATATGGCGTGCTCTTTTCGACCAGCCGCATCATGCTGCCCTAATACACACCCCATTGAATTCTCCAATACTGTTAGGTACATTATCAAGGGCTTACCTTCCACCGGGGGCGAGAGAATTGGAGGTTCCATCAAATACTTTTTAATATTATTGAATGCTGTCTGGAAATCACTATTCCACCTGTCTGTCTGGCTCTTCTTTAACAATCTAAAGATTGGTTCACAAGTGGCTGTAAGGTGGGAGATAAATCTAGAAATGTAGTTCAGTCTTCCGAGAAAGCCACGAACCTCCTTTTCTGTTTTCGGCATGGGCATTTCTTGTATAGCCTTCACCTTTCTAGGGTCAACCTCGATTCCTTTCTCACTTACAATGAACCCTAACAGTTTCCATGATCTTACTCCGAACGTGCACTTATTTGGATTCAGCCTTAGCCTGAACTTCCTTAACCTTTCAAACAATTTCAACAAATGAACCAGATGTTCCTCTTCTGTCTGAGATTTTGCAATCATATCGTCGACATATACCTCAATCTCTATATGCATCATGTCATGAAAGAGAGTGACCATCGCACGTTGATAAGTTGCCCCGACATTTTTCAGGCCAAATGGCATCACCTTATAACAAAACATTCCCCAAGGAGTAATAAAAGTAGTCTTCTCCATGTCTTCTGGTTCCATCTTAATCTGATTATAGCCAGAAAAACCATCCATAAAGGAGAACACTTTTGCTTGAGCTGTATTGTCAACTAGCACATCAATATGTGGTAACGGGAAATCATCTTTAGGGCTTGCTCTGTTCAAGTCCCTATAGTCCACACACATCCTAACCTTTCCATCCTTCTTTGGTACTGGTACAATATTCGCGATCCATGGCGGGTAAGATGCCACCTTTAAAAAACCGGCATAAAATTGTTTCTGAACTTCTTCTTTGATCTTCTTAGACATCTCAGGGTGAGTCCTTCGAAGCTTTTGTTTAACAGGAAGACACTCCTCTCCGAGAGGTAGCTTGTGCATGATGATGTCCGTGTCTAAACCAGGCTCATAAGACCAAGCAAAGATATCCTCATACTCACAGAGCATTGTGATTAATTCTTGCTTGATACTGTCTTCTAGAGCAGCCCTAATCTTAACTTCTTTTCGGGCCTCTTATGTTCCTAAGTTGATAAATTCAATGGTCTTTTGGTGTGGTTGAATAACCTTTTCTTCTTGCCTTAATAACCTATCCAACTCTTCAGGAAGTTCGCAGTCCTCCTCAATTTCTTCTTCAGCTTGGTTTATTGGTTTTTCAAGGTCGTAGAGGGTCATAGCAGAATCATTTTCGACATTTTCTGGGATTAATGAGGGACACAACCTGCATGGTTGGTTTTTTCGCTTTAGATGTAAAAGAAAACAAAGTCTTGAATCTTATAAAAAAGAAATTCGGAAAGAAAAAAAAGTGAAACATTTGAAAACAAAAGACGTTCTTTATTGACGAATAAACTTGTAAATAAAAAAACATTATGGCCTTACAGCACGCCCGCTAAGTCTTAGGCAGGACATAGGGATTATTGTATGATAACAGAAATAAAATAAAGTTACTCTTCAAGACGGGTGACTTTGATGATGTCTTTGGCGAACCAGTTGGAAGGCTTTTCATCTGGCCTGGTCGGATGAACCCACCTATCCATCTCACAGTCGCTGTCATCTACTTCACTTACCGCATGAGCTTCTTCTTGGATGGTTCTGCCGCTGACGAATCGAATCGGTGGAGGAATATTTTGACCTTTAGGAATGATGAATGACCTTCTTTGATTAGCGACAAAGCCTAAACCTTTCTTGTCCTTCTGAGTAGGGAGATCCAACACTCTTCCCCAGCCTTCTGGACGACCGAACTGAATGATTGCTTGTGCCTGGCGATAGGATAACATGGGGACTTCTGGCCTCTTGTCTTCTTGATGAGGAGTTCTAACAACTTGTACAGTTTCAAAAGCTTGACACGGCGTCTCATGGATTTATCCTTCTACTTCAACAAAGCGGAAAGAACTCAGGTGACTGATGATGTAATCTTCTTCGTCGCAGACAATGACCACTTTTCCATTTAGTAAAAACTTAAGCTTCTGGTGTAGAGTAGAGGTGACGGCACCAGCCCCATGGATCCAAGGGAAGCCCAGCAAATAGCAATAGGAAGGATTTATATCCATGATAAAGAGGGTTACTTCAAATACTTGAGGTCCTATCTTGATTGGCAGGTCGACTTCCCCAAACATAGTTCTTCTTGATCCATCAAATGCTTTAACAACCAAATCTCTCGGCCTCAATGAAATCCCCTGGTAATCCAGCTTTAAAAGAGCAGTTAGGTAATACGTTGATAGAGGAACCTGTATGAACCAACACACGAGATAAAGTAGTCTTTGAAATTTCCATAGAGATGTGTAATGCTTTGTTATGCTTCCTCCCCTCAGGGGGTAGGTCGAAGTTCGTAAAACCCAGCCCATTACTTGCAGAAATACAATTCACAATTCCCTCAAACTGATTCACTGATATTTCTTGAGGGACAAAAGAGGTCCCTAATAGCTTCAACAGTGCATTTCTATGGGATTCTGAGTCTCTAAGCAAGGCGAGGATGGATATTTTTGAGGGTGTTTGACTTAACTGGTCAATGATCTTATAGTCAGTCTTCTTGATGTACCGCATTAACTCGGCTGCATCCTTAGACATTTCATCATCAAAAACAGGAACAAGGGTATTTTACCCCGGCTTATCGCTATTGACTATGATTTGCTTGCCTTTAGTCTTAGCTGCAACATCTGTAATACTTTCAGGTTGCTCTGGCGGGGAGAAAATTCGACCGCTACGAGTAACTCTGCTTTCACTGATGATATCGAGCACCGCAGGTTTCTCTTCTCCAGCCTTATATTCCCTAGACCTCTGAGTAGTAACCTTCTTCCCTTGATAGTAAAGTTCACCACCATAATTCCAAGGTACTTCCTTGTCGCTAACGTACGGTACCGGGCCAAACGTAGTGATAAGTAGTGGAGATTTCTTAGTAGGTACCAAGATTGTTACAGGTACTCGGGCAGCTTTTTTTTGACCGGAATGGTTATTACATTGACTTTATTCTTATTGATCTCATGCTTCATGATCTTGCGATTAAACTGAAGAAACCCCTTTGTAATCAAATCTTGAACTGCATTTTTCAACAATTGACAACCCTCTGGATGTTTTAAACAAGCAGTACAGTTCATTCCGCAACCCAAGAATACACCTTTACCTGTCAATTGCTCTTTCACGAATAATAGGGGGGTAGTTAATTGATCAACGTCCATCACTAGATATAGGCTTTCGTCTTCAATGATGGCACTGACTGTGGAACCTCCGTGAGTCGGTAGTGGTTGATTTATAATATTAGGTGTTGGTCCAAAATTAATAGCTTGAGAGTCCAACAAGTCATGTACCATGTGTTTAAACACTATGCAAGACTCAATGTTATGCCCTGGCGCTCCGGAATGGAACTCACATGTAGCGTTAGCATTGAAATTTGACGGCAGTCTATTCGGGTTAATTTGCATTGTACGTTTCTCGACCAACTTCAATTCTAGTAACTGGGGTAGTAATTCTGCATAGGGAATGGGGATTGTGTCGAACTTTCTGGGAGGTTGCTTTGGCTTCTGTTGATAGCCTTGGAGAGGTGTATATGCTGGACGTTGAGGGGGAGCTATTAGAATTGTTACAGCAGCAGCCTGGTGGTCATAATCTCGATATCTGCCCTTCCCCTTCCGAGGATAGATCGCACCAGATTCTCCTTCCTTTTTCTTCGAGTGGCCCCCAAAATACTTCTTAGTATTTCCAGCACTATTCCCAACAGGGACATCTTGGATTTTCCCCAATTTAATTTCGATCTCAATCCGCTCCTCGTGTGTTACCATCTCAGCAAAGGTACCTGATATGCTACGGGTTGTGTAATATTGGCCTTGCATTGTACTACAAAACATTTCTACCATTTCTCGTTCTAACATGGGAGGTTGCACTTTTGCAACCATCTCTCGCCACCTCTGGGCATACTCTTTGAAAGACTCATCTCGTTTCTGGGATAAGTTTTGCAGTTGGGTTCTTGTGGGTGCCATGTCAGTGTTATACTGATAGTGCAAAACAAACGCTTCAACCAATTCTCTCCATGTACGAATATGACTACTTTCTAGCTGCATGTACCATTCGAGTGGACCGCCTGTCAAACTATCTTAAAAGTAATGCATCAATAGCTTCTCATCATTGGAATATGCAGACATTTTCCGATAGAAAGACTTAACATGGGTTTTTGGGCAGGAGGTGCCTTTGTACTTTACGAAATCAAGCACCTTGAATTTTGGGGGAATCTTTACTCCGGGCACCAAGCCTAAGTCAGACATGTCAAATCCTACTGCACCCTGACTTTCAAACTTGCACATCCGCTCTTCAAGCATATTCAACTTCTTGCTATCTCCAATTGGTTCTTCCACATTAGTCATCCAGTCTTCCCAATTATCTTCTTCCACTGGCCTAACAGGAATGCGAACAGGCCTTGGTAGCATAGTAGGTTGTTCGGTGTTATGATGAGCAGGAGTGAGTGGGGGCGGGTTTCCCATAGCTTAATTCCCGAGGATGCCTTGGTTACCTGTAAGATTGCTGAAATTCGCATGCTGGCCGCTGTGGGTATTCAAACCGATATTCATATTTCGAGTTCCTCCCGGATTCTCCACTGCGTTCTGAGCCCCTGGAATATTGTTACGATTATTGATGAGGACCCCTGGTAGACCAGCGTTCGGGTTTTCACCCCATTATTCAATGCTTCAGCAGGTCTCACAATCATAGCCTTCATGTCCTCTTGTTGACGAGCCATGTTCTGAATAATCTCCATTAGTTGATCGACTCGAGTATCCATCCTGGTCCCCATAACCATAACATCTTCCTGAATTTGTTCCATTTGTCTTTTGGCAGTGCTTCGAGTATTATAACAATGGGAATTTGTAGTGGCTATCTTCTGCAAAGGCGGCGGGGGGGGGGGGGGGGGGGGAAATCAAGGAATAAGAAGACCTGCCATAATTATTTCTCAAATTATGATATGCATGAATGCATGATTGTGTATCTGATGTTATATCATTTCCAGGAAATCCAAAGTTTTATTACCCCTAAGAATTTTAAACAACATGATAAGAGAGACAAACGGTGGGAAGAAATTTTGATTAACAATTGATCTCATTAAAAACACCATTCAAATGATCCAATGGTAACTTCTTACAAGCATGATTCAGAAACTACAATGAAATCTAAATGACCCCATCCAACAAGACTGGTGGTGATCAAAAGACAAAAATAAAAATAAAAGGGGAGAACAAGATAATCAACGGGGGGGATATCTAATCTCTGTGTAGTATAAAGGTCCTCCTTGCCGAAAGTAATCCTCACTCCATTCCTTAGTTTCTTCAAATAACTTCTTCTTCTTTTCACGATCCGATCCATGAGCGAAGCTATCGATCACCACATCTTTCCGATAGTTGTCCCTCTAAGTACACACATTACTCTAGGAAGCGATCACACTCTTTAAATTCTAGTAAACGTATAAGCATGGGTGCTTCTTCCATCTCCTTGATCTTGTCTCGGAGTCTTGCATTCTCTTTCAGCACTTCAGTTATTTGATCTTCTTTTGCTTCCAACTCCATCCTAGCAGTTTTGAATTGGTCTCCTAATTCCTTGACCTTGGCTTTGTTCCTATTGTTGGACATCTGAAATTTCAAAGTTTCTTGACGATTCCTTTCTGCATCAGCGAGGGCTATCTGATACTCTTCTGTAGACACAAAAAAGTATTCAGTTCTGGGTCGTTTCTTGGAACTACTTTCCCCCTCATACTCTTTCAGCTGATGAGCCAGGTCCCTTTTCTTTTCTGTTAAGAAGTAGATTTCCATCTTTTTGTCTTCCAAATTCTGGCGGAGGTCCCTATTCTCCAATTGTACTTGATAGAAGCGTTCTTTAGGAACATCGTGCTGCAACTCGGTGGGTTGAAGATACAAGGATATTTCCTTTTCAAAAGGCAACATAAGAGCTTTGAATCATTCCTTCAACCAATCCACGTAAGGATCGAAAGCTAATACCTCTTTTGGCCCGAAGAATTCTTTTCATTTCCTTCCAACATGTGCCCAAGCAACCTCCACTTTCTTTAACAATTCTGGATCTTCTCCTTTTTTGAAAAACATAGATTCGACCTCCTTGGTCGTGGGTGGACGCCGCATGGCATAACCTAATTGGCAAAGAGAGAGTACTGGATTGTAGTTGATAACCCCTTTTATTCCCATGAGTGGAACATTAGAGAAACCTGCACAGTGAGAGATGACTTTGGAGCTATCCACCTTAAGTTTGTACCATTGGATGTTGAAAGAGGTGAGTGTCATCACTTTGGATGCCCACGAACGGGGATCTTCTTTGAATGGTCCTTTGGTGGGTAACCGTGTCGTGAACTATTTGTAAAGCATAGGTGTACAGCATACCACTACCCCTTTTTTCCCATGCTTGGAGTGGATGGCGTGGTAAGTATCTGCTAATAGCGTGGGTATAAGATTCTTATTCATGAAGACGCAAAGAGAAGCCAAGTCCATGATTTCTTTAATCTCAGGGAATAAGACAACTCTGTAAATAATGGCAGCCAACAAAGCATAATAAGCATCCCAACTTCCCATGTTCACCATTTCCTTAGCCTTACTTGCCAATAAATCTACAGGAAGACCACATGTGACTTTGTTGCATCTCCATTTCCCTTTTACATCATTAAGGCTCAAATAAAGAACCTTAGCAATAGCCTCAAAGTTAGGCTCAATAGGGACTCAAACAAATGGAACATGACTGGTGAGCTTAAGGTGGAGAAGATGAGCATACTCCTCAAGAGTAGGTGCTAACTGGTAGTCTTGAAATGTGAAGCAACGCAACTCTGGATCATAAAATTGTAACAAAGTCTGTACAGCCTTGTCGTCAACCCGAGCATCCAATAAAGATAGGAGATTCCCATATCTTTCACCAAAAACGCCCATTTGTTGACAATTCATGAGGTCTCTGAGCTCTTCAAGAGAGGGCCAACTACTAGGATGGAACTGATAGCTGAAGTTATCCCTCTTTGTCTTTAGGGTGATATCAATATTGTTTGCCATTCTTTGGAGGAAAAGGAAACCCTGGAGAGATCCTGGAAATGACAATGCGCATGCGAATTAATTATTGACATATATATTTTTTGAAAAGTAAATATGCTATCATGTGTGTGCAAGTGATCATGGGGTTACTACTTCCATGATACTGAATTCTGTTGTACTGCCTCTTCATATTCTTGTCAATACCGAGATTACAAGTCTGAAACGTAACCGGAAGAAATCCATGAAGATCATAGATGGGTCATCAGAAAATAAATCTGAGAACCTCATAATTGTTGGCAGAAATCCAGGACATAACCAAAAGTAATCGTCTGAATATAGTCACCAATTGTACCTGTAATAATAATTCCCTCCCCACTCACGTGTGAAGACTAGGTCAGGGTGAGATAATGGTAACTCGAAAATCACTGGTCTGCCTTAAAGTAAAATCATCGCAACACATACGTGCATGATGAAAGTACCTCCAATTGAACCTCATCCGAGCATGGTATATGACATGACTGCACTAATCGGACCACTTCCTATAGCCGTCATGCCCCCACTCCATTCCTAGGTGTCCTAGTGCACTCTGGCCTAGGTACTGGGCCTTTTACCTCAATAGTAACATCCCCACCCAAACAAGAAGCAAATCCAGTACAAAAGCAGTATAAGGAAGACAGGAAAGTGCAACACATGCATATGCACCAATATATTTAAAATGAATGAATAAACTGAAAGCATAAAAATAAACACCCAAAGAAAAGAAAACAAGAGCTAGGAGCGACTTCGGGATGGACCAACATTTGGTCGATCTGTCCCCAGTGAAGTCGCCAGCTGAAACAACCGGCTGAAAATCATCAAACAATGAAGTCACCATCGAACATTTTTTTTATCCCACAGGAAGGTAAAGGTAAACATCGAGAAAACCTGAGAAGGGAGAAGTCATGGTCTTGCGACCGAGAGATCGGGTAAGGGAGTCTATTACGCGAGGGGAAGGTATTAGCACCCCCACACGCCCGTAGTACTCTACGGTATCCACTCTTATTATCTATCTTATGGGTGTGTTCAATCTATGCTTATTGTTTTATTATACTAAAGGGAGAATGCATGCAAAAGAGAAAATAATGTAGGGAAAATTAAAAATTATGCTCGTTCAGGCCCTACCCCGATGCCTACGTATCCCTTTTAAGGAATCAGAGCAGCCGTAGTTCGGCTTCTATGTTTTTGTTGGTTTGTATTTTTTATAAACAGTGTTAATTTCGCGTTCTGCCGCAACTCGACCTTTGGAGACTTACGCGTCAGCACAAAAGTGAATTAACTTGCTCTTTTGAAAAAAGGTTTGAAAGAAAGGCCCGAAGGCAAAAAGAAATTTGTGTTTGTTGATATTTTTGCTTGTGGATAATAGCTAGTTAATCTCAAGCGAGAGATATTAGCCATTTCTCTACTTATTCATGAAATGATTCTTTGAGACTTGAACCATGCCAAGGCTTAGAATAAGAGAATAATAAGATCTAGAAGAAACCCGCTTATCATCTCCCAAACTTAACAAAGACATGATTCTTGTCAGTAAATTTTTAAGTATTTTGAGGTTTGTAAGGAAAAGAAGTTTTTTTTGTTGTTTTAGTGTAAATGCAAAAGGAGAAGAAAAGTTAAAGGGAGACTAACTTACTTCTAAACCTAATGTTATCGTACTTCATATGACATATGGGAAGAGATAAATGCGAGGTGAAAATAGAAAGAAAATATACCAAACGAGTACTAGCCCGTAGAGCAAAGCAAAAAGTAAAGAAACCCGATGATCTCGCGAGCTGCTAGCATCAACAAAGAAAAGAGTCAGAAATCCAATATTCAGAATAATTATTGAAGCATCATCGATGTGAAAATAAATCACAATCGAAATTTCAAGTGTATCCGCATATCGCATAATAAACCTGCACAAGATTTAAATCTCAACAAGCAAAGGTGAATTACAAATCTCAAATAATCGGTTGATCCTGATTTAATTTCTAAAAAAATCAAAATTGAAATCTAACAATTTTCATTGAATTTTTATTATTTTTATTATGTGAATAAAGTTAAAATAAAACAATTAGCACAAACATTTTTAAAGAAACTACTAAACTCAGGGGGTCCAAGTCAGTAATTCAGGGGTTTGTTGAAGAAATTAGGTGCTAGGCTTGACTTATGAATCCAACAAGGCCCCTTTTTTTAGCTTCTACACCAGGCCTTCCAAAAATCCGATAGCGGGCCTAAGCTGTGTGATTCGGCCCAAGGAGCAGTCCAACAACATCATTATTGATTTTTTTTATTGTTTCTGTATTTATTTTATCAATAATAACATAAAAGAAATAAATAATAAAAAACAAAGAAAGAGGAACTAGGTATTTGGCTTCTCCATCATTCAGAACAAACTCACTCCTCTTCATTCCCTTCGATGATGCCGACAATAGCCTCGATTTCATCTCTGATTCTCAACCTCAGTGTCACTCTATCGTGGCGATCTCGCTCTCCGATTCAAATAATAGACACGAAAATAGTGTATATGATGAGGAAGAGGAACTACTTACCTACCATAGAACTCCAATGGTTCTTCAACAGCCGCGAAGACGAGAAATCTCAAACAGGTAAGCTTTTCAGTTCTTCTTCTTGTATACTTACTTCTTCTGCTTGCGCGTTCTTCTTCTGCTTCTTGTGTTCTCCGCCTTTTCTCTGATTTTATGCACGGTGCTATTGAGATGGATGAGGTGAAGGCGTGAGATGAGTTTGTGAATGAAGTTGCAGAGAGAGTGATGAAGGTGATTGTTGTGGAATGGTTGGTGAATGGTGGGTTTTTATGGAGCGTGAGGATTGGGCACGTGGTTTCAGGAAGATGGTGAGGTTGTAGTGTGAGAGTGGTTGAAGGTGAAGTATCAGAGTGCGGTTATGGTTGAAGAGGGTTGAAGAAGATGAAGGTTAAGGGTGGAGGTGAAGAAAATGGTGCAAGGGAGAGATGGTTGAAATTGAGAGAAAATAATGGTGAACCCCTTGAATGACGGGGAAGAAGATGGTTATATTGGTTGTTGAGGATCTGTATTCAGTTATGGAGAGTGAATTTGGGTTGTTAGATTGGGGAGTCGGTTAAGGAATAAATGGTGAGGTGAAGGTTAGCAAAATGAGTTAGTTAGAGGTGAAATTCTGTTAGATGTGTTAGTTATAGGTTAGAGACTAGAAGTTAGAAATCTGTTTGGTGATTTAGAAGTTTGTCGGGCCGTTATGAGGGTGGTTAGAAAATGTTTATAGTTAATTAAGAAATTGTGAGAAAAAAATTGTTATAGTCAGTTATGGAATCAGTTGGAAGTTTGAGAGTTTGTTACGATTTTTCTGTTACAATTTTGTTTTGCTAGCTGGAAAAAGTGGTTAGAAGGAGTTTGAAAATTGAAACTGTTGGGAATTCTGTTGAAGCTATTAGATATTGGTTGGAGTTAGTTAAGCGATTAGGAGGTTTTAAATTTAGTTACAGTCAGTTATCAGTTAGGAATCGGTTGAGAACTGTTAGAAAATTTTGTGTTAACAATGGTTGAAATCTATTAGTTATTTCTGTTTGGTTAAAACAGTTGGGATTCTGTTAGAAGTTTAGTTAAAAATTGGTTGGTTGTTTTTTTAGAAGTGTTAGCTTCTGCTTTTAATATTTTTAAGGAAGGAAAAGACTGGCTGAAGTAATCAACAGCGTGTTCAATAAGCAGTCTTTGACACTTTGAGATATCCACCTCCTGAACTGCTTCAAAGATAAAGGTATCTAACAGTTTTTTGTGGGAATTCACAACTCTCTCATATAGGATGTCCAAAACTAATAAAGAACTGTTCTATAATCTTCCTTTGCATGGGATCCGTAAAATATATCCAGGTATGAGTGACAGAAGCAGTATTGCAGATGTTAATTGCGGACAATTGGAAAGGTCTGTTTTCTTTGAATATTCTGTAACTCGAATCCTGAGATGTTGCAAGTCACTATATCTGGAAATATCAAGTGAACCTATAGGTAGAATATTCAGTGCTCTTACATCATCTAGGAATTTATGGATGAAGAATAAAGACTTTCAATGCTTCAGGTAAAAGCTCTAGAAAATGATATACTTGTTTTAAAATCCCATTGTAGTTGTCCTCTGCTTCCCTATGCCTCTCCAAATTTTCCATGTTACTTTCAAGCCAAAGAAGAAGTGCATCAGAAATATGCATCTCATTGTCAACAGTCAAATGAGGGTGCTTTACTGAAGATAACAACAAGTTATATGGAATTTTTCCAAACAAGTTGTTATGTTTTGCCCACATAAAATTTCTTGCTAGGTAGCCAATACATAAATGAAGGATGAAATCACTTGCATGATCCAAGCTAAATTTCCAAATTTGGATCAAATCCTCCATTTGTATCTCCATTAATTGAAATCCTTTTGGCGAGAATACCTCAGAAAACCAAGTCTCACACTTTAAAAGAAGTGTCTCCACTCCAAAATAAAGCGCACCCTCATAAAGAGGGAGGATATTTTCAGTAGTAATATCCAATGGTAAGCCATACATATGCTGAAGAATTTGCATAAACACATTCAGATTCTAGTTGATAGTGATAAAGCTCAAGCAAGATTCACTGAAGCTTCCGCTGAGAAGGCCTAAAAAATACAACGATTACTCAATGAGCCTGTTGCGATGTGCGTGAATTTTAATGGTATGAAAAGTGAGAAATGGTGTTAAATCGGAACCGAGGATATCGGTGGTTGAAAGGAGAATCTCTTGGTCGGTGATGTGTGTTGTTGTTCTGATCTTCTTTGCTTTCTTCTTAATCACTTGGCCACCTGACTTCACAGCCTCGGCTGTCTTCAAGGCCTGAGCGTTAGGATCAGCTTTTTTTATGCAGGACTTTATGGCTAGCTTTTGTTTATATGCAGCTTTTCGAAGGATTTTGTGTATGATGCCCACTTGACTATTTTTTTGGTTTTGTTAATTTAATACAAGGCTTGAACTGGTAACACAGGGCTGTTGTTTTTTTCTGGTAATGCAGGACTGAACTGGTAATGCAGGGCTGAACTGGTAATGCAGGGCCAGGATTTGGTCCCGGGAAGAAGCCCGAGCACATTCAGGCCATCGAGCTTCCTTCCATCGAAGCCAAGGCATGCTGATAAGATCGGTACGAAACAGTAGATGCGCATTTTGGTGGAAGCACAGAGTTTTGGCATTTAGAGCTTTAGGCTTAGAAACATAGAACCAAATTCCCTGTAATTACTTCTTTTTGTATAATTCAAGCATGTTATGGCACCATGTACTTGTAAATTGTAATCCTTGTAAGAAAATTCGTCATATCTTGACTTTATAGTCTTCTTTTCTTTTCCAATATTTAAACTATTTCAAGTCTTGAATGATAAGAAGTTGGTTTAAGCATGACTTTGTAATAAGCTACATGACACCTTGAACTTGTATTTGAACTTGCGTGACGAAATGCACTTGAATGGATTCATATGTATTTTGAATGGGATTTGAAGAACCTTGTTTAGAACCCTAAATGATGTTTGATTATTTGAATGGACTCGGATCGATACCTGAATGATGAATTCCATGATGTTTGAATCAAATTATGTACCTTTCATAGTTCCATTATAGCTGAATTCCAATTACATGCTTGAAATAATATTGTTAATCAAAATCTTGGCTTTATGTTGTCAAAATGAAAATGAATCCAATACTTGTACTAACCATGACGCTTTCCTTATAACTCAAAACAAGATCTTGAATCAATACTTGGACCTTAATCAAATGTCACATCGTGCTTGAATTTCATAGAAAAATCGGATTAAATGTTGAAGTTCATATTGTCCACACCTTGCACTCCAAGCCAAAGGCACCTCTTTGAATTGACGAAATGTGGATCCTCAAGAAATCTTAATGCACCCCTTGTATTGATCCTTGACAAATAAATTTTTATGCCATAGAGAATCCATGGACCAAAATCTTAAATCATACCAATTGATCGCTTGGTAACACTGAATTCAGAGCCCACATGACTGAACATTTATCAACGAATGGAAACCATGATTTTTAATGAAATTTTCCTTTTATGAACCAATATTTCTTTTCCTTTTTCCATACCATTCTTCAAATGCAACTTGAATGCCTAACACATATTAGATGAAAGTTCAAGGGAGACCTTGGTCCAAAAGTTAATTGTTCAAAGCTTACTTTAACCGAAGTCAACAGATCTTATCCATGTATATTAAACTTGAAGCGGCTTTGATTAATTCTTGAATGCCCTTGTACATGCATGAACTTGATATTTTCTCTAAATTCCAAATAACTTGTTTCTCAAGAAATCCACATGAATCTTTTTCTAACCTTGCATGCTTGGTAAATGAACTTTAATCCAATTCTTGAACAAAACTTAAATTCACCTGATATTTCTCCTGAAATAATCTAAAGCAAACTCCGTGATCAGAATCCTACCTTCTTGAATGAACCCTAAAGAAAATTACTTATATCATGAGCCATGAAGCGAGCCCAATCTTCAATTGATGACCATGAACCAAATGGTCCCTGACATCACCCTCTGTCCTTCGTGAGAGAATGGATCCAACACGTTGATCCTCATTAATCTTGTATAACAAACAATAAGAGAACCAAACTGCCTTAATCTTAATGAATTTACAATTCCATCCTTATATCACGCCTTGTTATCCCATGAGCCTCCATTGAAAATGTTGTTAAACGCAAGTACGATAGGATATAAATCCTAATCTTCCATACAAAGCTGTTAGATTTTGATCTCAAAGCATTGAAATGAAATCCGAAGAAAATAGATTATATCGCAAGTAAGCCAATCGACCAGATGAAGAGCTTTGCATTATAAGGAATACAAACCCTAATTTGTGAAGAAGGTCCAACTGAATCTTCTTCTCTAGAATAGAACTGTTTTCCGCATAACTAGAGATTCAAGCAACGATTCCCTTCTTATTTTTCAAAGTTATATCAATTGAAACCCTGATTATTTATGGACGATATCCCCTAATGATAGCCTTGAATAATTCTTGAATGCCCGTAGGTGACCTCGTAGAACAATTTGGAAGTGAACATGGGAATACAGAAAGAAATATAACCAAAATGGCCATGACTTAGAAAACCTAATGAACCTCAGTTGATGAAATGCTGACAAGCACAAACTTGGTGGAGAAACACTCTAACTCTTGTCTTGAATGCATCTGAATGAGTAATAACCCTCGTAACTTGAAGAGAACGAAACCCTGAATGAGCATAGGTTGCAACCTTAATTCCATATTTCACTGCTTGAAGGATAATAAGAAGAAACAAGCTTTATTGGATACAAACACCTTAATCGTTGCGAAACCCTAATATCGCACAACCACTGAACTTTTAACCTCAGGCACTTTATTGAATTCAAATGTATGTTAATGAACTAATGCAAGAGTCTAAGCCAGATTGAAGAAATTAGGAGGGTAAATTTTGGGGTGCAACACCTGCCACTTTTCAACGTTGTATGATGTCTATATTTGCAGATCACCTAGATGGAATAATGGAAGTTTTCATGGACGAGTTCTCGGTGTGTAGATTCAATTTTAAAGATTGTCTCTCCAACCTCGAAAAAATCCTTGAAAGATGCGTAGAGGTGAACCTAGTGCTAAACTGGGAAAAATGCCATTTTATGGTTAATGAAGGTTTAGTATTAGGACACATTGTCTCCGAAAGAGGTATTGAGGTCGATAGAGCCAAAATTGAAGTTATAGAAAACCCCAGCTCACCTAAAACCATTAGGGAGATTAGAAGTTTTCTTGGACATGCTGGTTTTTATCGGCGTTTTATAAAAGACTTCTCTAAAATAACAAAACCTTTGAATAATCTTCTAATGAAGGTCCTTGAATTTTTTTTTGACGAGAAATGTCTCGAAGCTTTTAAGTTTTTTAAACAAGCACTGATTTCAGCTCCGATCATGCAACCCCCAGATTGGACACAGCCTTTTGAAATCATGTGCTATGCCAATGATTATGCAGTTGGTGCTGTTCTAGGACAACAAAAAGACAAGAAATTACATGTTATATATTATGCTAGTAGAACCCTAGATACCGCCCAGCTCAACTATGCAACAATAGAGGAAGAATTACTGGCGGTAATTTTTGCGATAGATAAGTTTAGGTCCTACCTAGTTGGAGCAAAGATCATTGTTTACACTGATCATGCTGCCATACGTTATCTATTAAATAAAAAGGACATTAAACCTAGATTACTTAGATGGATCCTGTTACTCCAAGAGTTTTATCTATACATTAAGGATAAGAAAGGCACAGAGAATGTTGTCGCTGACCACCTCTCTAGATTAGAACACTTAAAACCTGACTTATTGCCTATAAATGATAATTTCACCTATGACAGACTTATAGCTAAGACTGATGATTTTGAGCCTTACAGAGATAAAGATTTTGAAAAAATTTCAGTAATGAAGAGCGTACCTTGGTACGCTGATTTTGTAAACTACCTAGCTGCAGATATCATACCCCCTGATCTAAATTACCAATAGAAAAAGAAGTTCTTCAAAGATGTTAAACATTTCTACTAGGATGAACCACTATTATTCAAGAGAGGAATAAATAATATTTTCAAGCGTTGCATCCCAAAAGAGGAAATAGAAGACATCATCAGACACTGTCATTCTGCACCTTATGGTGGACATGCAGGTATATCTAAAACGCATGCCAAGATTCTTCAAGCAGGCCTCTATTGGCCAACTTTATGGCGCGATGTTCATGCCTACATTGTTAAGTGCAACTGATGCCAACGCATCTGGAACATATCAAGACGTGACGACATGCCAATGAGGAATATCCAGGAAGTTGAACTCTTTGATGTTTTGGGTATAGACTTTATGGGACCATTTCCACCTTCAATGGGAAATAGGTACATTTTGGTAGCTGTGGACTACGTGTCTAAATGGATTGAGGCTATTGCATCACCCATAAACGACACAAGATTGGTAGTCAAGTTATTTAAGAATATCATTTTTCCGAGGTTTGGAACACCCATCTCGTTATAAGTGACGGAGGATCAAATTTCATATCCAGAATCTTTGATAAGCTCTTGAGTAAGTTTGGAGTAAAGCACAGGGAGATTAAACAAATCTTAGAAAAAACCGTTTCAATTTCCAGAAAAGATTGGTCTCAGAAGCTACATGAAGCACTATGGGCCTACAAAACAATTTTTAAAACCCCTATTGGAACAACCCCTTACCAATTAGTCTATGGAAAATCTTGTCATTTACCCTTCGAGTTAGAGCATAAAGCCTATTGGGCCATTAAGACCCTGAATTTGGAATATTTAACTGCTGGTGAAAAGCGCATCCTTGACATTCATAAATTGGAGGAATTTCACCAGTCTGCCCATGAGAATGCTATAATATATAAAAAAAGAAACAAAACTTGGTATGACAAAAGAATTGTAAAGAAAGATTTCAATATAGGTGACCTTGTTCTCCTTTTCAATTCCAGGTTGCGACTTTTTCCCGGCAAGCTGCGTTCAAGATGGACTGGTCCTTTTGAGGTCTCTAGAATCCTAAGATCTGGAGCAGTCAAGATCAAGAACAATTCTTGTAGCCCACTCATCGTCAATGGGCAGAGGTTGAATCACTACGAAGGAGATGACATTCCCACCAACTACTCCAGCCACACTCTGATTGATCCACCAGTACCAGTTTCTGATATATGAAGTTTACTCATCAAGCTAACAACGTTAAACAAGCGCTGCATGGGAGGCAACCCGTGGGTTTATTTTTATTTTTTTCATTTATTTACTTTTTACTTTATCAAAATTTATTTTTATCTTTATACTAACAGTTGCAAAATTTATGATTTCAGGCATCACCTGCTAGCCGTCTTTGCTAACTACATTTTTCAGGATGGAGCATTTCAATGACATGCGTGTTTCCTTCCGAGATGACACTCAAAGACAATGCTATGCAGTCCTTTCACAGCGACCCATGGCACCGACCATATATCCATACCAGATTTGCATGGAAGTTCTAGGCTTTGAACCCAGTATCAAGTATCTACGCAACCAGCTAAAGTGGGACGAGTATGCAGATAACCTAAATGTGACCTACAGGAACCTCACCTTAGAATTCCTCAGTTCATTTGAGTTTGAGCCCTATAATTTCCAGGATGGATTTCTCACTTTCAGACTATTCAAGATAGAATACTGTTTTACCCAAAGGGAGTTTGGAGACTTGCTAGGCTTCCAGACCACACCCGATGCTATACCTGAGATACCAGTTGGCTATTTCATGACTAGGGACATAGAGAAATTCTAGAGAGATATTACTGCTGGAGGGAGCCTTGATCCTTCCACTCAACTATCCCCTGTTATTCACAACCCCGCTTTCATGTATTTTTAGATGGTTATTGCTCACACTTTCCTAGGGAAGGCTGACACTAATACCCATGTTAGCGAGGAGGAGATCTTTTTCCTCTACTGTGCGACCCAGTCTCTCCCTGTAGCCTGTGGAAATTTTCTGCTGTGGAATCTCACGATGACTTCTAAGTCTGCTGAAGGTATCCTCCATGTGGGAGGGACAATGACTCAGATTGCTTCTACTTTGGGTCATACAAGTAAGTTATCTCACCTTACCTCCTACTGTGGATATACTACAATGGACATTGATTTCTGTTTGGATCGTGGGCTGATGAGAAGAGTCTACTTTAATCCCAACCAGTATAGACTCCTGGTTGATAATGAAATTGTTCACTATTTTACCTTGCCTGATCCCATGATGACCAATGTCCATAACCCTGCCAATTGGACATATTCCTTAGAAGGTATTGGAGAGACCGTTGACGAGCTAAAATCACCTCTGGTACCTGAGTATCATCCATGTCCATTTCCAGATAGGACCACTGTATTCTCTAATAATTTCTCTTTGCTGCAATCCGACATCTATGCACAGGTTGCTGAGCTGCGTAGAGAGGTAGCCCAACTTCGTCAGACAGTTGAAGACCTCTCTCTTCAGGTTATGGTTTCTGATGCTACTCACTCTACTGAGGCAGACCTCCTACAACAGGAAATTGATGATCTTCGTAGTAAGTTAGTTGCAGCTCATGGTTCTGAGTCGACCAAGAACCCTACTACTCCTTGATGATCTTGATTCATATCTGCACTATTTTTTCTGTTTTGTTGTTTCTTTTATCATGTTGTTTCCTTTTTCAAACTTATCTATTTTTATGCCTAACTCTTGCATTCTACTTTCTTTTTATTTTTATTTTTCATGACTTACCAAAATTAAGTATATTTATTTTTATCTTTAATTAATTTTTTATTTTATTTTTATGAGTTTATTATTTTCAAGTTATAAACATAAAAGAAAAAAAATTCAATACACCAATCTTTGGAAGCACCAAATGAAGAATTGTTGTTTGCACCACGAGAAGAAATTGGAATAAGAAGCCCAAACCAACAAAACAAAGAAATTTGAGGTCATCCCAAATTCCAAGCATGGTGCCCGCCACCAAGACCATGGCGCCCGCCATGGGGTCTGGGACTATAACGGGCAGATTTTTAAAAACCTCCCACTTTCTCCATTTTCAATCCCAAAACCACCAAAAAACTCTCATTTTATTAACCACCTACTACCCCATTAACCACTCCAACATCCATTTTTCGTACCTTCATAAAAATTCAAACTTCCTCCTCCCAATCTCCAACACGCGTTTTGAAACCCATTTTTTTTTCAATTTTCTTCCAAAGGAGCAACAATGAAGTTCAACGGATACGTTCTTCGTGAAGGCAAACCCGGAGACTGACAACGGAGAATCCTTGAAAAATTGCAAGGACGAGAAATTCTCTCAACCAGGTATGTCAATAAAGATTGTCTGTATACTTTAGGACTTTATCATAGTTTTTTTCATTTAGTTGAGAACCTAGGATTACACGAGATTTTTACTAAAAAAGATCCCACCTTTGAGAGGCTAACTCGGGAATTCTTAAGTTCCCTAATTTGTTTGGTTCATCCCGACACTACTAGTACCGTCGGTACGGTTAAATTTCGTTTGTTTAATGTCGAATATGAATATAGCACCGACGAACTAGCAGCTCTGTTGGGTATTCCTCATGGTGATGGCGTTATTTGTGAGACCCCTTTGGATTCTGAATGGTCCACTGATGCATTTTCCTTCTGGCATCAATTGTCAAACTCTTCTATAAATTCTTTTCAAGGAATTTTAGCATCATTGATCCATAACCCGGCTATTCGAATTTTTTGATATATGCTCGCCTGTACTATTTTTGGCCAGGAGAATCCAAACAAGGTAAATCCTAGAGAACTTCTATTTTTGCAAGGTAGTCTCACTAATAGAAGAATTAATTCAGTCCCGTTTATGATTGCTCACATGATTGCTGTCCTGACACACACAATGACCATAGCTTTTGGAGGACTAGTTACATCTATTTCTAGAGCTCTGCACCTCGACGCTGAGATAGCTACCCTAGCACCCCTACCTCCCCGCACAATTAATTTGAAATTTCTAAAAGATATGAAATTGTGCAAGGTGAGGAGAGAGGGTGGCTTTGAACTTATGGTTCGGGGTGTCGCTATCCCATCAGTTGCCCTTCCTTGCACTAGACGTACTGATGTACGAATTGCGAGGAACTGGACCTACGATCTAGATTATCCACCTTTTATGGGTCCATTACCTCCTAATGTTCCACTTGGGGATGGACACGAGACTGATGAAGAATACGAGCATAGGGATGAACCTCATGCCCCACCTGTGTCCCCCCACCATGCTTCACCCGCATACACTTCACCTTCTACTTCTAACACTTTTTCAGGTACGTCTCCTGGCTTCTACATCACTGAAGAGATGTGGTGTGACCAGCTATCACGGGAGGAGAGAAGAGATGGTTTACTTTCTGCCATCCAACAGCAGCTGGCAGATAACATGAGTTTTATGGAGGTGTCACGACAGCAGACAAACCGCTCTTTTCAACGTCTTATGGAATCTCAATTGGCGATATCCCGCGAGCAACATAGGCAACAAGCCCAATTTCAGAGGCACTCCGCCCTCATGGAGGGCACTCAAGGTTCCCTTTTAGGTAACCTTCGTGAGATACAGAGTTCACAGATTTCCTTGTCCGCCAGATTCGACCAGTTCAAGGTTTCTCAGAGCAGTCGTCGTCGCAGTCGATCATGTCATCCTAGACATTCACCGCAGGATGGCGAGGGACCCATCCAGCTTTAGTACTTTACCAGGTGACTCTTTCCTTATCTTATTTCATAACATTGGGGATAATGTTCGATTTAAGTGTGGGAGGAGATTTACTCGCTTTATTTTTCTCGCTTTATTTTTCCTTTCCTGCATTTTCCTTCTCGTTATTTTACTTCTTTATTTGCTTTAGTTTGCTTGTTTGCTTTCTTTTCAAAATAATACATGTGTTTGACAAGTCATCTATATATGTATGGTCTAGTGTATGTCCACTCCCCCATTTCTTGAGCCTAACCGAAAAATTTTCTAAGAAAAACACTGTGTTTTGAACTTAGTTGGGTTATAAGATATGGTTGAGATAGGATGTAGTATGACTTGGGAAAGCCCTTTTGAAGCATCAACATCGTTTTTACACCTTAAGCTTCATAAATTTAGGAATTCGATCTCGATACCCCCTATGTCGTGGACTTAAAATTTTCATTCTTAAATCCTTGAGTAGTTTATCCTAGCAGTCAACTCCGGTCTAAGCATGCTCTACGTGGGGGACCGAAGAGAAGTGAATGATCTATATGCTATGTTATTATTATAAACTACAACCCCGGGATAGGTGACCCTCACAAAGTCATTTAACTCAACAAAAGTTGTATGTTGAAAAATAAAGCAAAAGCAAAAGCAAAAGAAGAAGAAAAAGAAGAAATTTTTTTTTACCCATCTTTAGTTGGTTTAGAGGTATCTGGTGCTGAACTTGATAGGGAGGATTATGATCCAATCCCCCTCAACTATAAATGGGTCACTAAAAGGGGTTACACCAACTTTTTGTACTAGAGACATGCGTTTTATGATCATAATCACTACCCAGTCACTTTACTATGAGCATGTACGAATAACATCCTTAATGTGATTGCGCCTGAATGAAAAAGGATTTGAGAAAAGGAAAAATATAGTCCTAAGCATAATGGCATGATATGCATTGGTTCGTAAAAGAATGAAGCTTATGTCCGTTTTACGGAAGAGTGTCACTACGATATCCTTGGTTTGAATCAGTCAGTACCTATCAATACATCCCTGTTTTAATTCCAGAGGCCCCTTGCAGCCCAACTTGTTCACTAACACCGTTTTTCTTCTTAATCTATTTAGAGTTTTTGCTTGAGGACAAGCAAAGGTTTTAGTGTGGGAGAATTTGATAAAACTTACTTTACACTTGTTTTTGACTCTGATTTCACATGTTATTTAGGTTTTTTATTATTTTTTTCTCGTATTATGCCTATCTTTTGTTTCCTTTTCAGGTATTTCAATTATCCAGAGCTCCCCTGAAGAAATGAAGGAAAACAGGCTGAAAAACAGGAGTTTAGGTCAAATTTGAACTCATGGCGTCCACCATGGCACCAACCATAGGGTAGGCCATGAAGTGGACCACCTCCTACTGACCTCAACTGCCACGTTCCCCACTTCCTTTCATTTACACTCATGGCGGGCACCACCTTTGGACGATGTTCCCCCCCCCCCCCCCCAAAAAAGAAGTTGGGGGGCATTCCTGTAATTTCCTGCATTCTTCATCCTCTATAAATAGAAGTTCCTGATTTCATTTTAATTCATCTAAGCTTTGTTGCAAACTTAATCCAACCATAGTTGTGAAGTTAAGCCATATAACTTCACCATTGTAAAGCGATAATTCTTCACATCGGGGAATTATTGCATTGTTGATTGAGTCTGTGATCGAGTTTTTAGATTGAGTCTGTAATCCAGTTTGGAGAACTTCGGAAGAAGTTTATCTTGCCATATTTATTTTGAACTGCTGTTTATTTCCAGTCGCATTTTACTTACAGTTTGTACCAGATTTAAAATCTCCCCGTTTGGAGCAGGTTTCTATTTATAATTCCCACACCTACTTTTACTTTGTTTATTTCCTGCACCCGCTTTTACTTTGTTTATTTTCCGCACTGCTTTTACTTTGTTTATTTCCCGCACCCGCTTTTACTTTGTTTATTTCCCACACCTGCTTTTACTTTGTTTATTTTCCGCACTGCTTTTACTTTGTTTATTTCCCGCACCTGCTTTTACTTTGTTTATTTTCTGCACTGCTTTTACTTTGTTTATTTCCCGCACCGCACTTTAAATTATTTACTTTCTCGCATGATTTATTTTGACATGTCTGTTTACATTCCCATGTCAGGCTGAACCTTACTGGGCTAGAATATAAGGAATCTAGTTAGATCGATATTCCAAATAATGTGTCACTAGAAATGCTTATGGGCTATTTTGGTTTTTAATATGAGTTTTCTATACTTTATTGTTGTTGGGTAAGATCGAAAGCCGTCCAACCCTTTGTTAAACTCGGTTAGTTATAACTTATCAAAGGAAGCGAAAGCACTTTGTCTGGTTAGTTAGGGATTTTTATTATCAAAGAAATCAATTTTGAAACTATTTTCGGACGCGTTTATAGGGTTAAAGTTAGGTCCCCTTTTTATTGGAAATTCCAGATCAAAATACTTTTCAACTTGGTCAAGTACTTTATTTCTTAAAAATAGGTTTATTACTTTAACGCAATGCGCACCTTTTTATAAGTGACGATAAGAAGGTATGATTAGAGAGTAAACTCAGTTTTGATTACGCGAAAGCGACAATTCCTGTTAAATTAGTTATTTTCCTTAGTAGAAAATATTTCCCTATAAGTAGTTCTATTCCAAAGCATTGCGAATATCATCTGACTATGTGAATTACATTCGACCCTGCTTTTATATCTGAAGTTTATTTCGCAACACTTTACTTTCTTGCATGCTCAATTCCCTGTTTATTATTAACTTATCTAAACACCGTAACAATAGGAAACGATAGATTGAAGATTGTTCTCAGTGGATCGATAATCTTTTATATTACTCTGACGCGATTTGTACACTTGCGAATACACCACATCAGATGTGCTCCTGGGAGACCTAATTTTCTTTTTTTTTTTGCTTTAAGTTTTGTTTTGTTGTAAGCATAAAAGGCACCCTTTGTAACAATTCAAACTTATTAATACAATTAATGTGTGTTTCTTTTGGTTAAACAAATTTGAGCCTTTAAGAGTCCTTGAAATCATTGCATACGCACATCATCTATGACATTGCATAAATAGGTTTCATAATAGGTTTCTCATCTTCTACGCTGTTTATTTCAGAAATAATGTCATCTGAACAAAGTATTAAGGACCTCCATGCACAAAATTCCCAATTTAAACAAATGTTCGTAGCCTTGGCTAAGGGGCAGGAAGATCTGAAGGCCCTTATTCTGAAAGAGAAGAAGAAGAACAAGACCGATGGTGCCCTGAATTTGGGCAGAAGATTCAAGGGACCGTTGAAGCAACCAGTTGATCTGACCTCCTCGTCCAAAGAAGGGGAGAACCAAGGAGGAGAGACAAAAGAGGAGGACCTTAGCCCTAATATTTCTAATAATGACACAAATTACAATGATGAACAGTATCCTCATGCTGAGGATATATACAAATAGTTAGAGGATCATCTGAGTGCAATGGAGATCCAAAGAATACCAGGGCTAGATTTTGAAGAGCTAGGTTTGGTATCTGGGGTAGTCATCACGCAGAAGTTCAAGGCTCCAGTATTTGTGAAGTATGATGGGGTGTCGTGTCCCAAGCTTCATCTCCTTTCCTATGTGAGGAAGATCCAGCCTCACACTGCTGATAGGAACTTGTGGGTCCATTTATTTCAGGACAACATGTTCAGGACTCAGCTTGAGTGGTTCTATCAGCTGGAGGGAACCAATGTCCGTAACTGGGAAGATTTGGCTGCTGCTTTTTACAAGCAGTATCAATATAACGCTGACCTTGCTCCTACCCGTACTCAACTCCAGAGTATGTCCATGGGTGCAAGCGAAGGGTTCAAGGACTATGCGCATAAATGGAGAGATTTGGAAGGGAGAGTCCAACCCTCTTTGTCTGATAGGGAGTTGGTCGACATGTTTCTTGGTACACTGTCTGGTCCATTCTTCAATCACTTGATTGGTAGTTCCTCAGCTGGTTTCACCGAGCTGATATTGACTGGAGAAAGGGTATAAGCAGGTATCCAGAGTGGCAAGATTCAGAAAGACATCTCGTCAAGTACAATGAGGAAGCCATTTACGGGTAAGAAGGATGTTAGTGCCATTTATAACTCAAGAGGTCAGAACAGAGCTGAGCGTCGTCCAACGGTAGGGGCTATGATGATACCTAGGCTTATGACTACTTAACAACAAAATAATCAACAAAGGGTAGAAAGACCGCAAAGGCATTTCATCCGAATTAATATGACGTTGACTGGGGTTTTACCCCACCGGTTAAAATCTAACTTGGCAACCTTAAAGGAGGCTCCCAAGAATCCTAACACCACATCTCCTCGGTACAATCCAAACGCTCAGTGTGCTTACCATTCTGAGAGCCCAGGCCACGATACAAATGACTGCTGGCCTCTGAGAAACATGATACAGGATCTAATCGAAGCCAAGGAGATTGAGTTTGATGCTCTAGAGAAGCCTAATGTCATAACTACTCCCATTCCCAAGCACAACCATGGTGTTAATGCCATTGATACTGATCTATTTGTCACTTCTATTGATGATGTTTCCACTCCTCTCATGATTGTCAAGAAGAATTTATTGCTAGCCGGTTTATTTTCGGGCTATTGTGAAGGATGCCACATGTGTCTATCTCTGCCTTCTGGTTGTTATTTGCTGAAAGCAGGTGTTCAACGCCTGATGGATAGTAGAGAGATTTTTTTTGAAAAGACTCCGATTCCAACTGTCCTACATGAAGATGTTGCTATCAAAACCATTTCTACCAATCCTTCCAAGGTCTCCTCTAAAAGACCTATTAGGATTACACCTGCTCCAAGAATTGCTCAGTTGATAATCACTTTTCCTGGTCCTGTACCGTATTCCTCGGACAAAGATATCCCTTGGAATTATGGTGCCAACGTTTACTATCATGGTGTCAAACAGGATTTGAAGATTGAAGAGGCTGATCCCGATATCAGTAACATAGTCGGGACCAGCAAAGTTACCTGAAGTGGAAGGGTTTTCTCTCCCGAGATCTCCCCAAAGACTTTTGCTAAGCCTGTTGTTATTCCATTTGTTATTCCTATTAGTACTTCTGATACTACTCCCATTCTTACTCCAGTGGTTACCCCTACCGATGAGTCATCTGGGACTCAGGACAGAGAAGCTATAGGTGAGCCTGCCCGGACGGAGGCACCTAGAAAAGTTGTTTTGGAATCCTCTAAGCAAGAAATGGAGGAAATTTTAAAAATAATGAAGAAGAGCGACTATAATGTGGTCGAGCAGCTGGGATAGACTGATTTGAAGATATTAATGTTGTCTCTGCTGTTGTGTTCCAAAGCCCATGCAAAGGCTTTGATTGCATTTCTCAAAACTGCACATGTGCCGCAAGAAACCTCCATTGATCAATTCAAGGACTGTGTGGCAAGCTTGACTGCTGACAATGGGTTGGGTTTTTCAGATGCTGATTTGACACCAAAGGGGAGAAAGCATAATGATTCTCTGCATGTCTCAATCGAATGCAGGGGCACTACTATGGCTCATGTGCTAGTGGACACTGGATCGTCACTGAATTTTCTGCCTAAGAAGGCTCTTGATAGGCTAGATTATGAAGGCTTGACCTTAAAGCCCAGTAACATTGTGCTGAGGGCTTTCGACGGGTCAAAAAGAATGGTGCACGTGGAGGTGGACATCCCTGTCAAAGTGGGTTCCCAGACCTTTGAATCCACCTTCTACGTGATGGATATCAGGCCATCATACTCTTGTTTATTGGGTCGCCCTTGGATCCATGAAGCTGGGGCTGGTACTTCTACGCTGCACCAAATGCTGAAGTATCCAGTGAAAGGGAAGATTGTCACTGTACATGGTGAAGAGAAGTATATGGTAAGCCACCTGAACTCTTTCATGTATGTGGAGTTGGACGGGGAATTCATAGAGACCCCTTGTCAAAACTTTGAAGAGGTTCCCCAGATTATGGCATCAACCGAGACCATCACTAGTGCGCCGAAGATCACCAAATCTCCTTTTGAAGATGGATTCCCTCAAGGACGCCAGAGCGGTAGTTGAAGAAGGTGGGTGTACCATTTGGGGACAACTCCCTGATTTTTCTCATAAAACTGACAAATTCGGTTTGGCCTTTACTTCAGGAGCTCAAAGGGCGGTTCGACGTGCTTGGGCTGGAGGACCTCCCCTACACATCAACAATCGTGGGGTTAATGCTATAGAAGACAATGATGAGGATTCTGATATTGATAGTTGGGTCTACCCTACTACCAACGGTGGACCTAGTAACTAGACGGCCAGAGATTTTATGCCAATTTCTTTTGTTCAGCAGTAATTGTCTTACTTGTTTTTCAAATTAGTAAGGAAGAATATAAACTCTATGGCCTTGTGTCTTACCCGAGGCACAATGGTTTATTTGTGAGGGTTATTATATGTCATTTTCATATGTCATCAATAAAACATTGGACGTTTCTTTCATACAAATTTTGTGCTCTCTGCTTTTCTTTTTTACTTTTTCACTCTATCAATACAACTATGCTCTTACACACACTCACATATCAAACTGCAGATCCATATCCACTCTGGATCCCATTGATAACATTTCTGTTATTGCCAGTTATAACTTTGAAAATCCGATCAACCAAGCCGAGGACGAAGGTGAGGAAGATTGTGAGGTGCCTGGAGAGCTTGCTAGGATGTTATAGCAGGAAGAGAAGTCTATACAGCCTCATGAAGAGCCAGTTGAGACGATAAACATGGGCACATAGGTAGACAGAAAGGAAGTCAAGATTGCCGCAAATCTGGAGACTAAAGTCAAATAGCGACTGATATAGTTGTTACACGACTATGTTCAAATCTTCGCCGGGTCATATGAAGACATGCCTGGTTTAGACACTGACATTGTGGTACATTGTCTGCCGTCTAAACAAGATTGTCCTCCGGTTAAGCAGAAAGTCTGTCGTATGCGCCCTGAAATGTCAGAGAAGATCAAAGCTGATGTTATGAAACAGTTCAACCCTAGATTCCTAGTTGTCACCTCCTATCTGCAGTGGGTTTCTAATGTTGTTCCGGTACCAAAGAAAGACGGCAAGGTACGGATGTGTGTGGATTATAGAGACCTGAACAGGGAAATCCCCAAGGATGACTTTCCGCTTCCCCACATCGATGTTCTGGTTGACAACACCGCACAACACAAGGTCTTTTCCTTCATGGATGGTTTCTCTTGATACAACCAGGCCAGGATGGCTCCCGAAGACATGGAGAAGACAAGCTTCGTCATGCAGTGGGGCACTTTCTGTAATAAGGTGATGCCTTTTGGGTTGAAGAATGATGGGGCAACTTATCAGCGAGACATGGTAGTGTTGTTCCACGATATGATCCATCATGAGATAGAGGTTTATGTTGATGACATGATAGCCAAGTCCCAAACCGAGGAAGAACACCTTGATCATCTACAAAAGATGTTTGACAGGTTGAAGAGGTATAAATTAAGGTGGAATCCAAACAAGTGCACCTTCAAGGTAAGATCTGGTAAACTACTGGGGTTCATCGTTAGTGACAAAGGTATCCAGGCAGACCCTTAAAAGGTGAAGGCCATACAAGAGATGTCGGCTCCCCGTACTAAGAAAGAGGTTATAGCTTTCTTGGGACGCCTAAATTATATCATCAGGTTCATTTCACATCTGACTACTACTTATGAGCCAATATTCAAGCTCCTGAAGAAAGATCAAGTGGTAAAGTGGAATGACGAATGCCAGACCGCTTTCGAAAGAATCAAGGAATACCTTCAAGAACCACAGATTCTGATGCCTCCAATTGAAGGAAGACCTTTGATATTGTACTTAACAGTGTTAGACAATTCAATGGTGTGTGTGCTGGGGCACATGACGAGTCTGGTCGAAAAGAGAACGCAATATACTACCTTAGCAAAAAGTTTACCGACTGTGAGACAAGATATTCACTGCTCGAGAAAAATTGTTGCACTTTAGCATGGGCTGCTCGCCGACTAAGATATTATATGTTGACCCACACTACTTTGTTGATATCTAAGATGGATCCAATCAAATACATCTTCTAAAAGCCCGCTCTCTTCGGAAGGATAGAAAGATGGAAAATGATCCTAACCGAATACGATATCAAATATACAACCCGGAAAGCAATTAAAGAAAGTGTATTGGCTGATCATTTGGCTCATCAGGCTGTGGATGACTACCAGTCCATGAATTTTGAGTTCCCGGATGAGAATATTATGCTAGTGACAGACTACGAAGAGTCTGGACCGGATGAAGGACCTGAAAAAGGATCCCGATGGACTATGTTTTTTGATGGAGCTTCGAACGCACTAGGCAATGGCATTGGCGCTGTAATCATATCTCCTGGGGACTGTCATACTCCTTTCACCGCCCGACTATGCTTCAACTGTACTAATAACATGGTGGAGTATGAACCTGCATCATGGGTCTCAAAGCTGCTATTGACCTAAGGATCAAATTCTTGAGCGTCTTCGGGGATTCAGCCTTGGTGATAAGTCAGATCAAAGCAGAATGAGACACGAAGCACCCAAATATCATTCTATACAGGGAACATGTACTGACATTTCTCCCACACTTTGAGGAGGTAACCTTTGAACACTTCCCATGGGAGGAGAATCAGTTAGCGGACATGCTAGCTACCATCTCTTCTATGTTCAAAGTCAGGTGGGACAATGAAGCTCCCCGAATCATCATTGAGAGGCTGGATGAACCTGCATATTGCTGTGAAATTGATACTGAGGAGGTAGCAGATAAACCTTGGTTTCATAAAGTAAAAAAGGTATCTTGAGGCTCAAGATTATCCCGAGGGGGCATCTGTCAACGATAAGAAGTTTCTGAGAAGGTTCGCCGCGAAATTCTTCCTCAGTAATGGAATCCTCTACAAGCGCAACCATGACTCTACCTTACTGTGGTGTGTAGACAAGAGCTAAGTAGAGAGGATTATGACAGATCTACATGTACCTTTGGAACCCATTCAAGTGGACATACCATGGCTAAGAAGATCCTATGGGAAGGATACTATTGGTCCACTATGGAAGCAGATTGTTATCAACACTCCCGAACTTGCCACAAGTGCCAAATCTATGCTGATAAGGTGCATGTACTTCCGGTTCCTTTGAATTTCTTGATGGCTCCTTGGCCCTTCGCAATGTGGGACATTAACATGATCAGAGAGACTATACCTACCGCTTCCAATGGGAATCCCTTCATTCTGGTGGCCATTAATTACTTCATGAAGTGGGTTGAAGCTGCCTCTTTCGCTACTATTACCAAGAACGTCGTGGCGTGGTTTATCAAGCATAACTTGGTTTGTCGTTACAGTGTCCCCGAAAGAATCATCACTGACTATGGTACAAATCTCAACAACACGATGATCACCGAACTCTGTAAGCAATTCAAGATACAACATCATAACTCTTCTCCCTACCGGCCAAAGATGAATGGCGCTGTTGAAGCTGCTAACAAGAACATTAAAAAATATCATACAGAAGATGACGGTGACATACAAAGATTGGCATGAGATGTTACCATTTGCTCTTCATGGGTACCGTACCTCAGCACGGACGTCAACAGGTGAAACACCCTACTCTCTGGTATACAACATGGAGGCTATCCTACCTATTGAGGTCTAGATCCCTTCTCGAAGGATCTTGAAGGATGCAGGTTTGAACGAAGACGACTGGATCCAAACTCGACTTGATCAACTAAATCTGATTGATGAGAAGAGACTTACTACTATCTGTCATGGTCAAATGTATCTAAAATGGATGATCAAGGCTTTCAACAAAAAAGTCAGACGCCAAGAATATCAAGTCGGGGATCTAGTAATCAAATGCATCATACTGCTGTAAGGTGATCCCAGGGGCAAATGGATTCCCACATACGAAGGTCCATTTGTAATTAAAAACATTTTCTCGGGTGGAGCCATGATTCTAACCACCATGGACGGTGACGACCTTCCACACCTTGTCAATGCGAACATAGTAACAAGATACTACACATGATTAAAGACCTGCTAGGTTGACTGGCCTAGGAAAAAATAAGGGCTTCTCGACAAACTAAAAGGGGTTGGGCAAAAGTAAGGGATGAAAACAAAAAATCTGTACACCCGGCAAGTCAAAAACCTGAAAAGGTGGCTTGGACAAAAAAGGGTATCCCGGTGGACTGAAAACCCGAAAGGGCGGTCTAGGAAAAAGTTAAGGATATGAAGTGTATCACTACGTCCCATCAGATCACCTTGCGACCAGACCTCAATATCAACTGTCAAGCTCGAACGACACCAATCAATCTAATCAGCTTTGGACAAGCAGCAAAATGATGAGATGGCCAAAGACATAGCGACAATAGCAGAATTGAAACTTAATGGGATTATTGCACATAGATGTTTTCTTTTTGTTGTACATAATATTGTATAAAATTTATTTTTACGGCGGCATTCTCTTACTAGAGCGTCAGCTTCCTTGTACAAAAAACACCTGTTATAGGCCAATTTCGAAAATTAATATAAGTCATTTTTACAAAACCATTTGTTTTTATTTTTTATTTTGTTTCGCAAAAACGTCCAATGATTTATTCTTGACATATGCATTTGAATATAATCTCTATTCGCAAATATTCGCATAAGAAAAGGAAAGACAATTGCTCGTAACTTAAGAAACAAAAAAAATCATGTCAAGACCAACAATTACTCTGTTCAGTAGGTACAGGGGCACAAATGGCTTTGAAACAAAGTCATCATTACATGCGCCCCGATGACATCTACACTTCCCACAAAGTAGAGGTAATCAAAGCGTTGATATCAGTTTCCCTAAACAGGAGTTACTATCCCCAGCCAAATTCCTTCAGAGAGCCGACATCTATGTTCCCCGGCCAAATTTTATAGTCGCAAGCGGTTCATAAATTTGTCTCCCAAGAAGAGTTTATTTCTCTGAATGCAGAAGCTCATCCCCCAATAGAGCTCGCTACTTCAGCTACGGAAGTTCACCTTCCAACAGAGTTATTCCCCACAGAGTTATTCTTAAACAGAGTCTCTCCCGAGCAGAATATCCGTAAACAAGGAAAAAATCCCCAGCATAGTCATCTCCCATCCACCATCCCTAGAGGAAATGAATGGTTCAACGTCCTAATGCTCTCCAGTAGCAGTCTGGGATTTATTTTTCCCGACTAAAATTTCCACAAGAGCATCTCATATTCATAAATCATGGCATACACATACATATTGCATACAACATAATCTCATTTATTTTGAGAACATCATCACACAATGTAGTTCATACATCACATAAAATTAATCTTGTACCTTTTCAGGAGAGATGATTATCATTAATAATTCCAACAATTCAGGCTTTCATCTCGAAGTAACCCTACTATCCAGGTTCCTTTCCATAAGTCCTACTATCCAGGCTTTCATCTCGAAGTAACCCTATGACCCAGGTTCTTTCTCATATCCCTACTATCCAGACTTTCATCTCGAAGTAACACTAGTATCCAGGTTCCTTCCCATAAGCCCTACTACCCAGGCTTTCATCTCGAAGTAACCCTACGACCCAGGTTCTTTCTCATAGCCCTACTATCTAGGCTTTCGTCTCGAAGTAACCCTACTATCCAGGTTCCTTCCCATAAGACCTACTATCCAGGATTTCATCTCGAAGTAACCCTATGACCCAGGTTCTTTCTCATAGCCCTACTATCCAGGCTTTCATCTCGAAGTAACCCTATTATCCAGGTTCCTTCCCATAAGCCCTACTATCCAGGCTTTCATCTCGAAGTAACCCTGTGACCCAAGTTCTTTCTCATAGCCCTACTATCCATGCTTTCATCTCGAAGTAACCCTACTATCCAGGTTCCTTCCCATAAGCCCTACTATCCAGGCTTTCATCTCAAAGTAATCCTACTATCTAGGTTCCTTCTCATAGCCCTACTATCCAGGCTTTCATCTCGAAGTAACCCTACAACCCGGGTTCTTTCTCATAGCCCTACTATCCAAGCTTTCATCTCGAAGTAACCCTACTATCCAGGTTCCTTCCCATATTCCCTACTATCCAGGCTTTCATCTCGAAGTATTCCTACTATCCAGGTTCTTTCTCATAGCCTTACTATCCAGGCCTTCATATCAAAGTAACCCTACTATCCAGGTTCCTTCCCATAATCCCTACTATCCAGGCTTTTATCTCAAAGTATTCATACTATCCAGGTTCCTTCTCACAACCCTACTACCTAGGCTTTCATTTCGAAGAAACCCTACTATCCAGTTTCCTTCTCTCTTATCCCTAGACAACAGTTTACAACACTCTAAGACCTGGACCCGACCAGATACGATCGATTTCACATTTCCCCAGTAAGTCGCTGTGCAACCTGGACCCTGACCAGGCATGCAGTTTACTTCCACCTCCTCAATCAAGAGATAATTCCCCAGTAGAGTAACGGACATCCGAAGCTCCTAGCCTCTATTTTCCAAGACATAAATCAACATTCTCCGGTGAAGTTCTCCTTAATGGAAGTTACAGGAATTCTCGAAAAGGAATCTCTTTTGCGATCAATATCTTTTCTGGATGGCATCTTTAAGCCCATCTCCGACGACTCTCCATCGCCTTCCAAATGGCATCTGTAAGCCCATTCCCGATATTATCGTCTGACTCTCACTTCATGCGAGTGCAAATTTTTGGGTACTCTAGTGTTCAATCATCTTCCACCTTAATTTCACGAAAGGCAAACAAGTCAATCTACATCCTCAGGTTTAAGAAGATTGAACAGGGGCAGCTGTTGTACCCCAAAATTTTCCCTCTCATTTCTCAAAGGATCATCCTGGACCGTCGGGTTTGCTTCTATCAAGTTTCGAGTCTTGGATTACACTTTTCCAAGAAAATCATTCACAAGGGCAAAATGGTCAAAAGCACACTAAAAAGTCAAACTTTGACTTTTTGATCAAAAAAATCATGTTTCAACAATTATATTTCATCAAGACATGAAATTGGTTCATCAAAAATCAGAAGTCAGAAATTACTTGGAAAAATCCAAAATTTTAAACATTTAAATTTTTTTTCTAAGTGTTAAGAGAATATGGTACTTTAGAACTTCTGGGCCAGCCCCCCACGCAAGCGCAATCAGAATTGGCAAACACGGTTCAGAACATGATGCTTCAATCAGAACATGTAAAAGCAGTGCTCTTTGGTCAGAACATGATTCTTCAACATATGAAGGCTATGTTCAACGCTTCAGTCAGAACATCACCCTTCGAATCTCACTCTGGTCTTCTGCGATCAGAACATCACCAAATCCCAAAACCTCGTTTGAGCAACCTGCTGCACTGCTATAGCCCAGTCCTGTCACCAATTGCCACAACACCCCTAGGTGCTGCTGATCCAGTCCACGCCTGCGTTTTTCTCAAACCCCATATTTGCACCAAATTAGCATGCAAAGGCTGTGATTAAAAAGCAATAGAACATCATACTAAAAATGTTCAAATACCATTTGTTTTCCCCCCAAAACCACAACAAACTCACCTATAAATAAGTTGTTCCATCACACTTTCAAGGGGATGGATTTTGGAGAGAGAGAATTTCCAAAAGAGAGAAAATAAAACTGTGAAACCTTCACAAAAATCCAGAATTCCCAAAAAGAAAACCAAACCTTTGTTCTTCCCTTTGAAAAAGAACATAATATTTTCCTTTGCTCTCGTTGACTCCAGAACATCTGAAGGCAACAACTCAAGTCTCAAGCACACGCTTCATATTCAAGGTAAGTCTTTCTGACTTTGCATACTTTCATTCAGAACATCCTTAAATATGTAAATATCATAGTATTGATGTTATCCATATCATTTCATAAGTAGAAAAAATTGTGGATCAGAACTTCTTGAATAAAGCTAGGCTCAAAATTAGGATTAGAACTTCTATGAACTGTTGTACTTTTATCTTTCTGATTTTTTGTTGTTAAAAACTGAATAAATTACTGATGTGTTGATTAATATGAGGAAAGAATTAAAATGTAACACATAACTTGAGTTCTCCTCACCATGTTAACACACACAAAGCTTCTGATTTTCACTCACTGTTAACACACAATGAACTTCTGAGTTCTCCTCATTGTTCTAACACTCAGAAGTTCAGCACGTAGCAACCCAGAACTTTTATGTTTTCCCTCTAATGTTTCTTGCAGGACCTTAGAGTGTATCTATCCAGAACTTTTGATTTCCTCTGACTTTTCTTTCTGAACCACAACGCGCCCGACATCAGAACTTTTGATCCCCTTTGTCTTGCTTTCAGCAGCATGCTAATTCTATCTCTCATTATTTCCCCTTTTTATCATTTTTAATATTAATACCCTTTTTTATTAATATAAAAAAGACATAAAAATATTTTCTTTTTATTAATTAATTAATTTCTTTTTCTTAATTCATTAAGACAAAAAACCATTTTCTAAACAAGCCTTTTTTTTCATTCTTGCATTGTACATTTCAATATGGTTGTAATAGTTAATTAGGATTTAAATTCTTGCAACCCCCCATTTGTAAATTTGTACCCCATCCCTAAATGATGTAATAGTGTAGGACCTTTACATTTCCGCAATTTATTGTTTTCAAACATAAATGCTAGTAATTAGGGTGTGTATGGCAAGACATAAAATCAACAAATAGATAACCCTAATCAAGACTAAATGCATGAAAATCAAACACACTTGTACACTAGCACCCTTAGGGTAATCCCATTTTGTTTCCTATCAGAAAAATAATCATGTCCCTCGAATATGAGCGTTTTAGCGAAGACCCTCGATAAAAGATCGTAGTCCCTCGATGATGCCTTTGATAAAATGATCTTGTCCCTTACGATATTGCTAAAACGTCCCATAGGTTGCCTTCTATTACTATACAAACGTCCCGCGCCCGTCCATTCATATCCAATGATGGGGCTTCTTACCAAATCTATGGTAAGATATAAACATTTAAAGAAGGAAGGAAAGAACATCTAAGACCTTCTAAGTAACTAGATTCGCTCCTAGTTGCTCGCTTGCTCACAACAAAACATTTTTACACTAACACTCTCATCTTTGAAACATTTTTAAAAGATAACACTTTGTACGCGTTCTTATAGAAACGAGAACCATTACAAAGACATTTTAAAATACTTTCAAAACTCACACCACGAGCACATTTTCAAACAAAAGCAAGTGATCTAGAAAGAAACTAAGAGCCCGTAGATAACTACGAATGAAAAGGGTGCTAATACCTTCCCTTTTCATTATCTACCCCCCAAACTCAAGAAAACATCTCAAAGGTCTTTCCTGTTCTTTTCAACCTTTCCTTTTGGATAAAAGAAAAGTCAGTGGCAACTCTTGTTAACCGCACAATTGTGATAAAAAGCAAAACCACCAAGTCAGTTCTCCCACTGTGTTACACAATGCATTAATGAAACAAAGTTTAACATTAATAGATAAGTGTTTGAACAACAAAAGAGATTAAAATTGAAAATTCAAAATGAAAAGGATGCTCTCAATGATTTGGCATAGAAGCAGTGATCATGTTGGGAGTAATAGGTGGATCAAATTCAATCTCCTTGGCGTCAATCATGTCTTGAATCTTGTTCTTCAGTGCCCAACAGCCATTCGTGTCGTCTCCAGGACTATCAGAATGGTATGCACACCTTTCATTGGAATGATAAGTAGGAGCAAAAATGTTGGGGTTCCAGAGAGGAGCCTTTAACGTAATCAACTCTGCTTTTAACATGTGTTGTAACGATTAGTCTAGTGGCATGTTGATCTTGGTGAATTGTCTTTTAGGCACGACCTCCTTACACTGATTCCCCTGTTGCCGTTGTTGCACCGATGCAGGATTAGAGATCAGGATTGCCCCCATGTGTTGGTCGTGGTTACTCTGGTTATGACCTTTTTGATCATACGCAACATCACACTCTTTCTTTCCATTGAAAGTTTGTTTCCCTGCACTTGAAGTTGCACCCCTTTGGATTTTACCGCTTTTAATTCCAACTTCAACTCTTTCACCGGTTAGTATTAGCTCAGTGAACTCGACCGAGGAGCTTCCGATTAGGTGATTGAAGAAAGGTCCCATCAAAGTTCCCATAAAGATGTCAATCAGCTCCCTGTTAGTTAAGGGTGACTACACCCTGCCAGCCAAGTCTCTCCACCTTTGGGCATATTCTTTGAAGCCCTTGTTGGAACCCATGGTCATATTCTGCAACTGCACACAAGTTGGTGCCAGATTAACTTTGTATTGGCACTGCTTGTAGAAAGCAACAGCTAGATCCTCCCAGGTGTGGATGCGAGAACCTTCCAATTGATAGAACCATTCAAATTGAGTCCCAACTAGACTCTCTTGGAAGAAATAGACCCAGAGTTTCTGATCAGTGGTGTGTGGATGAATCTTGCGGATATAAGATCTCAGATGCATCTTAGGACAAGAGACCCCATCATATGTGGTAAAATCAGGTATTTTGAACTTTGGTGGGATGACCACTCCAGAAACCAACCCTAACTCTTCAAAGTCCAAGCCAGGTATTTGCTGAATCTCCATAGCAATGAGGCAATCCTCCAGCTGTTTGTATTTATCATCAACGGGAGGATATTGTTCCTCAGAGTAGTCAGCTTCATCTTCATCAGTCCCCGGGTTGTTATCTTCTTCATGATTATCCACCTCATTTGAGTTGAGAGATCTAGAGCTCTCTTGTATGGTCCTCTAAGTCTTCTTCCCAAATTCAAGACACTAGTTGGTTTCTTTGCCTTCTTCTTCTTCTCTTTGATGACGAGAGCTTTCAGTTCTTCCTGCCCCTTTGCCAGAGCCAGGAACATTTGTTGGAACTGAGTATTTTGGGCTTGAAGGTCTTTTACTGTCTATTCAAGAGCCATTTCTTACTGAAATAAACAGTAATTAGATGAGAAACCCGTGTGGGAAAAACCTGTTATGATGACATGCATGATATGTGGATTCAATTTTTTCAAGGATCTCACGGGGTAAACACAAGAAGATGTTAGAAGTTGAATTTTGATCAACAACTTTGATTGAAGAACTTCGTATCGGTAAATGTCCTTCCACGAGAATCAAGCTCACCATGGCGAGTGGGTCCTAGACTTTGACTTAAGTTATCGTGCCTTGGTCTTTGATGGCATTTAGTTAGAGAATGAATCCTTTTGCCCCTTGATAGGCGTATGGTTTCAACATGACTCTGCATCATAGGCCCTTGACATCCTTGAAATGGTTATTGAAAATGCTATAGTATGATGTCATGATGTTATGTACAAGTATGCAAAGCAAGAAAGTTGTTATGTACAAATAATCATATACACACAAAGCATACAAGTCCTTAGGTTTAGGCTTGCATGGAGTTTGTAGGTAAGTAACTCTTGAAATATAGTTGGCTCAACCTATCCTAGAAAGTAAACGGGTTATAGGGGATCTCAATATCATTGACCTTTCCTTTAGGCATTGTCTCAGCACAATCAATATTTTCTTGCGGCCAAGATATCCCAAAAGTCCGATCTCAATGAGTGTAGTATCGAGTATCAACCAATTTTCAGTTTTACGCCAAAGTCGGATATCTCACTACTTCATAATGGCCAAGTTGTTCAATTAAGGTTCTAAGGTTAGTTAGTGCTTTATGACGTTGCTCAGTGGCCTCGTATTATCCTCGATTCAACACAAGGGATACTGGTACCAATAAACGCGTCACACTAACATAGCCATTGCTTCAACCATATCAGTCTATGCCATACAGTTTCCATAATACTTACCTAAAAGGTGCCCCACATCTGAGTGGAGGATAAAAAACAAATCCCAAACAAGGAACCATAATGTAAAGCATGCAAGTCAAACAAGGAAGGTAAGTAAAGATGATCTAGCCCTAAGGTAACCCCACTTTTAATTATCTCCCTAGCAGATTCGCCAGTTCTATAATACGGTGGGAGAACTGACTTGGTTGTTTTTGCGTTTGATCGCAATTGTTGCGGATAGAAAGAGTCGCCATCGGCTTTTATTTTATCCAATAATGAAAGGGTGAAAAGAATAGGAAAGACCTTTGAGATTATTTCTTGAGTTCAGGGGGTAGATTATGAAAAGGGAAGGTGTTAACACCCTTTTCATCCATAGTTATCTATTGGCTCTTAGTTGCTTGCTAGATCACTTGCTTTGTTTGAAAATGTTCTTTATGGTGGGTTTTGAAAGTATTTTTGAAAACTTCCTTCATTGAGGCAAACTTTGCAATGATTCTCGTCTCTATAAGAATGCATATAAAGTGTTGGACTTTTTTAGAAAATAGTTCAAAGAGATGTTTGTTGTGGATGTTTTTGAAAGTGATTTTAAAAGGTGTCTTTGTAATGATTCTCGTCTCTATAAGAATGCGTGCAAAGAGTTTTGTATTTTGAAAATGTTTCAATTGAAAGTGTTGGTGTGAAAATGGTTTTTTAGTTGTGAGCAAGCAAGCAACTACGAGCATCCTACCTACTCAAAAGGTCTTTGTTCTTTTCCTCCTCCTTTAGATGTTGTTATCTTACCATTGATTTGGTAAGAAGCCCCATCTTTGGATGTGAAGGGACGGGCGTGGGTTGTGTGTATAGTTATAGAAGACAACCTATGAGACGTTTTAGCAATTTCGTTAGGGACTAAATCGTTTATCGAAGGCAACATCGAGGGACTACGATCTTTTATCAAGGGTCTTTGCTAAAACTCCCATATTCGAGGGACATGACTATTTTCTGAGGCAACAAGTGAGATTTCCATAGAGGTGAATGTGTGTGCATGGTGTGTTTGATTGCATGCATTTTTGTCTTTGATTTTTGGGTTGTCTACTTGTTGATTTTATCTTGCCATACACCCTAATTACTAGCATTTTGTATAAAGCAATAAAAAATGCAGAAAGTAAATATCCTAAACTATTACAACCATATTGAATAGCAAGAAAATATAAAGACAAAACAAAATAAAAGAAAGGAAAACAAGTTCTTTGATCACGCAGAATGCACCCCTCGATTATGCTCTTCCTGGCTTCTTTCGATTTGGGCATAGAAGTCAGCATGTGCAGGCATCTTTCGATTCACCATTCCTCTGCTTCTTTCGATTGAGCCTGGAAGTTAGTGTGTATCAAAGTATGTAACCTTAGATTCACACGACCTTTGTTTTCGTTTCTTTTCATTTGGGATCAGATGGCAGCATGGGGCGAAGTCTAAGGCTTCGACTCACACATCCTTCTTCCTGTTTTCTTTCATTTGGATTTAAATAACAACATGGGTTGTGGCCATGCTAATATTGTTTCATGTTCAATTTAGTTCTTAAAACATGTTTGATAAACAAAGAAAACAAGCCATAAGATTATCAATGAAAATAAATAGAGATGGTGGAAACGAAAAACAAACAAAAGGGTAATGATGATGTTTGAAACAAAAGGAAATGGTTATTTACATGTTATGCTTGAAACAAAAAGCTTAAGGTTAAGAGGACTTACCTTGCTTGATATTGGAATGTAGGTGTTGGACCTTGAGCTGCTGCCCTGGGTGCTCCTGGATTCGAAGGGAAGAAGTAGGTGTTGCATTTCTTTGGCTGGATTCGAAAGTAAGAGCAAAATGTTGGGTTGGTGTTTCCCTGGGTTCTGGATTCGAAGGGAAGAAACAAGTGTGGTGTTTCTTTGGATTCTGGGTTTGAGAGTGTGTTAAGTGTTTGAGAGTTTTGAGAATATAAGAGTTTTTTTTAAGATTCTTTCCACACCACCCAAAAAGTTCTTTTCAGCTTGCAAATTGTTTCTCTATTTATAGAGATGGTTAGAGATGTTGAAGTAGTCAGCTTTGCAAAAATAACAAAATATGAAAACGAAAAAGAACAAGTTAAATCAATTTTCAAGTACAAGTGGGGGCCTGATGTTTGGTCGGTATAGGAGATTTAAATTATGGTTTTGGCATTGCTTGCTCAGACAAAAATCAGGTTGGGAGATGACTTTGTGATTAAAGTACTCTTTATGAAAAAAAGGGTACGTAACTTTTTCCAATTCATCCAAGAACGGTATTATCCAGTGGATAAAGCTTCAAATCTTTGTGTAATGTATCACAAACTTGTGTAAGCCTCTGATTATGTAAAGATTTGGAAGCAACATAGCTTGAAAAGTGATATTTGGAGCATAAGGCTATGAGGTTTTCTCAAAGTTCTCCAAACAAGCTTGTTTCGAAGGGTTCATATTGGATTCAAAGTATGCTGCTTCGAAGGGAACCAATACTCCAATTGAAGCATTGCATGAAGGTGGATCTTGTCCAATCAAAGGCTTTCCTGCCAGAGGTCACATGACCAAACGAATGATGTAACCCAAACTTGCATTTGAAGGAGGCCACAAACCCAAACGAAAGATGCATGTAGGAGGTCCCTACTTTGTGAATCAAAGGAAAACTTTAGAAGGCTAATGCCTTCTGAATTGAAGGAAGCTTTCAGAAGGTCATTTCACTCTGAATCGAAGGAAACAAGTATGAAGCCACTAACTTCTGAATCGAAGGACAAAAGCAGGAGGTCCTTCCCTTTTGAATCGAAGGAGGTTTTTTCAAAGGGAAACGAATGCCCAGTCAAAGCTTGTATAAAGATAGGCGTTGCCCTTATGAATTGAAAGCAAGTTGTTTCAAAGGGAGACTTTGCCCAGTCAGAGCTAGCATGAAGATAGCCAATGCCCTGTGGGTGCTAATATGAATTCTAGCCATAGGGAAGCTTTTGCCTTGTGTACACTAGCATGAAGGAAGTCTTGGGTTGCCCTATTCAAATACCTGTAGGCCACACACATGCGTATGTTACCGTCCTTCTTAGGTACTGGCACCACGTTTGTAACCCATTGTGGGTAGGAAGTAACAACTAAAAACTCGACATTAAACTATTTCATGACTTTAGCCTTGATCTTTTCTGACATTTCAGGACGCATACGAAAAACCTTTTGCTTCACTGGAGGGAAGTCTTCTTTTGTTGGTAGATGATGAACCATAATATCAGTATCAAGCCCCGACATGTCTTCGTATGATCAAGCAAAGATCTCAACATAGTCACGTGACATCTGGATTAACCGTTTTTTGACACTATTCTCCAAGTTAGAACCTATCTTGACTTCCTTTTTATTCTCCTCAGTACCTAAGTTTACCGCCTCGACCAGATCTTCATGAGGCTGTATTGCTCTTTCCTCTTGTTGTAATAGTCTAGCAAGCTCTCCCGGTACTTTACAATCTTCCTCACCTTCGTCCTCGGCTTGGTAGATCGGACTTTCAAAGTCATAATTGGCAATAGTATAACTGTTATCAATAGGATCCAGGATGGATGTGGATATGCAATTTGATATGTGGGTATGTGTAAGAGCACATAGCTATTTTAAAAAATAAAGCAAAAAGAAAGACAAAGAGCGCAAAATTTGAATGTAAAACGTCCAATGGTTTATTAAAATGACATATGAAAATGAAGTATGATAACCTTCACAAATATACCATTGTGCCTCGGGTAAGACACGAGGCTTAGAGTTTAATTTGTTCAAAAATTACATATCCCAAAAATAGAAAAGAAAAATTACTCCTGGATAAAAGAGATAGGCAGAAAGTCTCTAGCCGTCCAATTATTAAGTCTACCGTTGGTAGTAGGGAAGATCCAACTATCCAGGTCACAGTCACAGTCAGCATCCTCCACAACATTGACTCCATGGTTGCCGATGCGTAGTGGTGGTCTTCCGGCGCGAGCACGACAAACAACCCTTTGAGTTCCTGAAGTGAAACCCAAACCAAACTTTTCAGACTTATAAGGAATGTTAGGGAGTTTGCCCCAAATAGTACACCCACCTTCTTCAACCATAACCTTGGCATCCTTCAGAGAATTCATCTTTAGTGGGGGCATGGTAATCTTTGGAACAACTTTGGTAACAACAATCGTCTGACGAACCTCTTCAAAATTCTGACAGGGGGTTTCAATTAATTTTCCATCCATCTTGACATACCTAAAAGAATTCAGGTGGCTCACCATATACTTTTCTTCACCGCAGACCATAACAATCTTTCCGTTTACAGGATATTTCGACATCTGATGCAATGTGGAGGTGACAACACATGCCCCATGAATCCAAGGGCGTCCAAGTAAGCACGAGTAAGTCGGGCTAATGTATATCATATAGAAACTGGAGTCAAAGATTTGCGAACCAAATTTAATTGGGATGTCCACTTCCCCATGTACAATTCTTTTAGAACCGTCAAAAGCCCTCACCACAATGTTACTGGGTTTCAACGTAAGTGTGATACGGTGGCAGAACTGACTGTTTAATACTGGTTTGCATTTTTTGTTTGCAAATGTTGCAGTAAGCAAGAGTCACCACCGACTTTTCTTTTATCCAACAAAGGAAAGGGTGAAAAGAACAGAAAAAGACTTTTTTCGAGATTTTCTGAGTAAGGGGGTAGATTATGGAAAGGGAATGTGTTAGCACCCCTTCCATCTGTGGTTTTCCACGGGCTCTTAGGTACTTGCTCATTTTTGAAAACTGTTTGTGCTTTGTATGTTTTGAAAGATTTTTTTTGCTCTATGGTAACTCTTGTATCAGCCCTCAAGAGTGTGATAAAGCGTTTTTGAAAAGATTTTTAAAAAGTGTGTAAGTGTGAAAACTTCAGATTTGAGCAAGTACTTAAGAACAGTCTACCTACTCGAAAAAGGATGTTCTTTTCCTCCTTTCCTTTAGATAATGCTATCCTACTATTAGTGAGTAGGTAGCCCTATCATCAGATATTGAGGGACTATCGAAAGGGACGTTATGGTCATCGAAGGCAACATGTAAGGATATCTTAGCATTCGAAGGGACGATCACCATATAAGCAACATTGAGGGACAAGATCATTTCTCGTAGGAAACTCGAGGGACGTTAAGGGACCATAATCTTTATGATGACTTTTATATTGAGGGTCTTTGCTAAGATATCTCTACGTTCGAGGGATATGACCATTGTTTTCCGAGGCAACCAAGTGAGGAATACTCTAAGGATGCAAGTGTGATAAGTGTGTTTTTTCAGTTATTTTTTGTCTTTTTGTTAGGTTAGCTAACGTTTTATTATTAGTCTTTCCATACACGCCTAGTTACTAACAGTTTACATACAAGCATATAAGAAATGTAAAAGCAAGAAATAAAGTCCTACATCTATTACAGGGCTTCGAGATAGTTACATAAAAAAGTGCAAAAATGAAGTGCGGAATTTTAAATCTAAACTATTACATCCCATAATCAGTTACATTATTATATAAAATGCGAGAATCAAAATAATGCGTGCGAAATGAAATATTATGTCTAAAAAAATCTAAGAATGAAAATTATTTTTTGGTTTTACTAAAGAAAAAATAGTTCTAAATTTTATTAGGAATAAATACTAAATGGAAGAATTAATCTAGGTTATAAAAGAAAAACTAATCCTAATTTATTTTTTGTATTTTTTATTAAGAAAATATTGAAACATAAATTAGATCTAATTAATTAATTAAAAGAAAGAGAAAATTATTAATTAAAAATTAATCTAAACTATCCTAATTTTTTGCAATTTTTATTATGAAAGAAAATGATTAAATTAAATTATAAGTTCTAGTTCATTTTAAATTAAAAAAAAGGTTAAAATTCAATTAATTAATTAATTAAATAAATTAAAAGTCTATTCCTAATTTTTTAATGATTTTTTATATTATTTGATCAATTAAATAAATGAAGAAAATAAATTAGAAAAAAAATAAATAAAGCAAAAAAATTGACAAAAAATGCAAATGGGCCAAAAGAGTAGCAATTGGGGGTGTTGTTTGAAAAGTTCGCTGGGCCTAATAGAGAACCCAGACTTGCCAAAAAAATCCAATGGGGACAACTTCCGTATGTCCACGGTGAACTTGCAGGTTGGATGCCTTGATCCAGATCAGATGTGCATCTGATGGTGTACCATGTGTGCCTGGCCATGAAGAGCATTGAATTTGTATGAAACAATTGTTAGAAAACAAAATGCTGGACCTGGGATTCAACCCAGGTCCTCTCCCTCACATCCACGCTTCTTTTCCAGCTGAGCCATTCATTCATTCATTATACCAAATGAAACAAAAATAATATAATAAAAAACTTCAAGTAATTTTTTAAAATAAAAAAACGCGCGCAGATTTGAATTGCCCAGTGGGGGGCTGCCACATATCATCTTCTTTCTCCCTCCGTCGTTTTAGACATTGAGACCTATAGTGACAGTTTTGGTCTGTCACTATAGTACCTGCAACTTATAGAGCTCAAAATACGCAACAAAAATCAAATGTGAGGCCATGGATCAACTGGCCTCATCCTCTTGAGCATGATGGTGCCACTGGTTAAGCCTAATTTTTGACTGATCTGAAAAAACCCAATTCTAAAGTTCAAACCCTAGAAATGGTAAATCGCGATACCTGCATCAAAACTTCAATCCAACTATGCAAAAAGCTTGCAAACACTCCAATAATCAGTAATGTATGATCAAAACGCATTTATGTTACATGAATCAAGCAAAATGAAATTGGAAGAAAATACAAACCGTGCGAATTGGTTGATGCATTTGGTAATGTTTTAAAGCTTAGTAATGGTTGCAAATGTTTTAGGGGACGTCCAGGAGTGTGTTTTGATCTTTGTTTGGGACTAAAACAGGCTGGAGATTGAAATTCGAATTTGACAAATTTGGTGTTTTTTTGCAAAACTTTCAGGGGTTCCCCAGGCACTGTGTGCGTCTTTCATGTTTTCTAATGCCTTCTGTAATGCGGTGGGAGAACTGACTTGGGTGTTTTGTGTTTTATTGCAATTGTTGCAGTTAGCAAGAGTCGCCATCGACTTTTCTTTTATCCAAAAAAGAAAGGCTAAAAAGAACAGGAAAGATCTTTAGAGATGTTTTCTGAGTTCGGGGGGTAGATTATGAAAAGGGAATGTATTAGCACCCTTTTCATCCGTAGTTATCTATGGGCTCTTAGTTGCTTGCTAGATCACTTGCTTTTGTTTGAATGTGTGCTTTGTGATGTGAGTTTTAAAAGTATTTTGAAAATGTCTTTGTAATGGTTTTCGTTTCTATAAGAACGCGTACAAAGTGTTGTTTCAAAAATAGTTCAAAGAGGTGTTTGCGAAATGTGTTTTTGAAAGTGATTTTGAAAAGATGTCTTTGTAATGGCTCTCGTTTCTATAAGAACACGTACAAAGTGTTTGTCTTTTGAAAATGTTTCAAAGGAGTGTGTGGGTGTATAAAATGTTTTTGTTGTGAGCAAGCGAGCAACTAGGAGCAAATCTACCTACTCAAAAGGTCTTAGATGTTCTTTTCCTCCTCCTTTAGATGTTTCTATCTTACCAATGATTTGTTAAGAATCCCCATCGTTGGATGTGAAGGGACAAGCGTGGGACGTTTGTATAGTCATAGAAGGCAACCTATAGGACGTTTTAGCAATGTCGTTTTAGGGACTAGATCGTTTACCGAAGGCAACATCGAGGGTCATCGAGGGACTACGATCTTTTATCGAGGGTCTTTGCTAAAACGCCCATGTTCGAGAGACATGACTATTTTTTCCGATAGGCAACAAGTGAGATTACCCTAAGGGTGCATGTGTGAATAGTGTGTTTGATTGCATGCATTTGTCTTTGATTTTTAGGTTGTCTACTTGTTGATTTTTATCTTGCCATACACACCTAATTACTAGCATTTGTACAAAGGCAATAAAAATGCAAAAAATAAATCCTACACTATTAGAACCATATTGAAGTGCATGGAAATATGAAGGCAAAAATAAGATAAAAGTAATAAAATGAGGGAAAATAAGTGTCTTTCGATTGGGGCAGGAGAACTCTTCGATTGGCATTTTAGGGCCTCCTTCGATTGGGAGTTGGCACCTATGCAGGCGCATCCTTCAATTGGGACTGGATCCAGTGTGTATGTGTCCTTCATTTGGGGCTGGCATTAGTGTGTTGTATCCTTCAACTGGGGCCTGGAAGTAGCACATTGTATCCTTCGACTGGGTTAGAGACAGTGGGGGAGTGCCTTTCATCTCTTCCTAGAAACCAGTGTGTGGCGAATCCCCAAGGTTCTGCCTTTCAATTCTTCCTGGAAAACAACGTATGGTGAAGCCCAAGGTTCTACCTTTCTGCCTTGCCACCTTCTTTGATTGGGCCAGTGAAATCAGTGTGAGCGTGCCTCTGGCTGGGCCAACAGGTCAGTGTGTTTGAAGCATGTGTGTGCTGAACATGTCTATATCGAAGCATATGTATGCATCGAAGAAAACGTGCATATTTTATATTCCAACATTTTTAATGGACTTGGACATATTAGCTTTAACATGCACTTGGAAAAAGCATGCAATTGAAAGCATGGAAATAATTAAAAAAGAGAAAATATTATTTACATGTTATGTTTGAAACGAAAAGCTTAAGGTTAAGGGGACTTACCTTGAAGCTGGTGTGTGGGCTTCAAGCCTGAACTACTGGCGCTGGCAGGAGGGGATTCGAAGAGTTGTCACAAAGGGGGGTTTACCTTTGGTTTGAAGAATTGTCACATGAGGTTGTTTTTTTGAGTTTGAACAAAATAACTTCTGGGTGTGGGGTGTTCTTCAAAATCGAAGGAGACTGAAATGTGGTTATGGGTTTTTGATTTCTCAAGTGTTGATGAACTTGAGAGTTTTGTGTTTGTGTTTGAGAAAAATTTGGAGATTATTTTTGCCTGGTCCCAATAGACCTCCTTGGATTTGCAAAAATCCCTCTATTTATAGAGGAAAGAATGGACATGTTGTAGTAGCCAGCTTGCAAAGAAATAATAAAATATAGGCAACGTGAAGGGTACAAGTGGGGGGCTGTTGGCAGTTGATTAGACTTGTCCCTTTGCTTGTGCTCAGATGAAATAGATTTGGGGGCTCAAGGAGCTGACTTGGTGATTAAAATAATCTTTATGAAAATAGATAATGAAGCTTTTCGTTATTTCATCCAAAAATAACAATATCTAATGGACAAAGTTTCGATTCTGTGTGTAAACCTCTGATTATACCAAGATTTGGAAGCAACATCCTGATAAGCAAGATTTGGTCTTGGGATTTATTCAGACTTGCTTCAAACAAGCTTGCTTTGAATGGCTCAGCTTGGATTCAAAGGAAGCTGATTCGAAGGGAATCAAAGCTCCAATCGAAGCTTCGTATGTAGGTTGTTTTTGTCTAATCGAAGGTTTGCTTTCCAGGAGTCACATGTGGCCAAATGAAAGGTGCATGCTAGAGTCAAATGCCTTGTGTCTGTTTAGCACGAGGGAAGTTCCTTTTGAATCGAAGGGTATTCCTTCAAGGGAAACAAGAACTTTAGTCAAATCTTGCATGAAGACACCTCTTGGCCCAAACGAAGCTTGTATGAATTAAAGTCTGCAAGGGGCCCTTGGTGAAAGTGAGTTCGAAGGATGCATAGAGATGGTTATTTTGTCCCATCGAAGCTTTCCCTAAATTGAACAACATGCAGGCAACAGGCAACAGGCAGCAGGTGCCCATTCGAAGCAGCTTGCAGGCAGCATGTGCCCAATCAAAGCTGCTTGCAGTCAGCAGGCAGTAGGCAGCATGTGCCCAATTAAAGCAGCTTGCAGGCAGCAGGCAACATGCATCATGTGGCGAAACGAAGTAGCTTGATGGAAGCATGCATCAGGCAGTATGTGCCCAATCGAAGTAGCTTGCAGGAAGCATGTAGTAGGAAGCATGTGCCCAATCGAAGCAGCTTGCAGGCAGCATGCTGCAGGCAACATGTGCCCAATCGAAGCAGGCTTGTAGGAAGCTGATTTTGAGCAATCGAAGGAGGCTGAGAGGTAGTAAACTTGGGCAATAGAAAGAGTCTAAGAGGCAATCTAAGGGTGCCAAATCGAAGGAAGCTTAAATTTCTCCAAATTTGTCAAAATGTTATTTTTATCTGTTTTCTCCCTTTTTGACAGTTTCCTTTTGGTACTGGAAAATCCCAAAGCACTTGTGCAAGCCTGAACCTTGAGAATCTTTGTGAGAAAACCCTTGAGAATTAAGAGGGTAAATTTTGGGGTACAACAGCTGCCCCTGTTCAATCTTCTTACACCTGAAGAGTTAGATGGGAAAATATGTCATTCGTGACTTGAAGGTGGAAGATGGTTGAACACTAGAGTGCCCAGAAATTTGCACTCGATGATGTTGTGGTCAATTGTGTAGGGAATGGGCTTAAAGATACCATTTGGTAAGATGATAAAGAGTTGTCGGAGATGGGATTATAGATTCCATCCAAAGGTGATTGTCAGAAATTAGACTAAGTCTACGCTTGATTTCAACTAGAAAAGAATCATAATAAATCTTGGAGCGGTTTATCTGGACCTGGGAAAGATGTATGCGGGAAATAATCAGAATAAACCATTGAGAGATTTAAACTGAACCAGCAGTGGTCTAGAGAAGAATTAGAATAAATTTCGGAGCAATTTATCTGAACCAGAGATAATGTCTACGGGAAAGAATTAGGATAAACCGTTAAGAGATTTAAATTGAACTAGCAGAGGTATGGAAAGAATCAGAATAAATCTTGGAGCGATCTATCTGAACTAGAGAGAATGCCTATGAGAAAGAATCATGATAAACCGTTGAGAGATCTAAACTGAACCAGTAGAGGTCTTGAATTTTCTTTAACTAGAAAGAATCCGAATAAATCTTGGAGCGATTTATCTGAACTAGAGAAAATGTCTACGGGAAAGAATCAGGATAAACTGTTGAGAGATTTAAACTAAACCAGTAAAGGTCTTGAATTTTCTTTGACTGGAAAGAATCAGAATAAATCTTGGAGCGATTTATTTGAACCAGAGAAAATGTCTACGGGAAAGAATCGGGATAAACCGTAGAGATATTTAAATTGAACCAGTAGAAGTCTTGAATTTTCTTTGACTGGAAAGAGTTAGAATAAATCTTGGAGCGATTTATCTGAACCAGAGAAAATGTCTACGGGAAAGAATCAAGATAAACCGTTGAGATTTAAACTGAACCAGTAGAGGTCTTGAATTTTCTTTGACTGGAAAGAATCAGAATAAATCTTGGAGCGATTTATCTGACCCAGAGAAAATGTCTACGGGAAAGAATCAGGATAAACCGTTGAGAGATTTAAACTGAACCAATAGAGGTCTTAAATTTTCTTTGACTGGAAAGAATCAGAATAAATCTTGGAGCAATTTATCAGAACCATAGAAAATGCATACGGGAAAGAATTAGGATAAACCGTTGAGAGATTTAAACTGAACTAGTAGAGGTCTTGAATTTTCTTTGACTGAAAGAATCAAAATAAATCTTGGAGATATTTATCTGAACCAGAGAAAATATCTACGGGAAAGAATCAGGATAAACTGTTGAGATATTTAAACTGAACCAGTAGAGGTCTTGAATTTTCTTTAACTAGAAAGAATCAGAATAAATCTTGGAGCGATTTATCTGAACCAGAGAAAATGTCTACGGGAAAGAATCAGGATAAACCGTTAAGAGATTTAAACTGAACCAGTAGATGTCTTGGATGAGTATCAAAATAATATTCATAAATGAATTGTATCAGACTCGTATCTGAAATATGTACTGAATGAATGTCAGAATGACATCCTTATCTGGATCGTATCTGGAATGTATTGGAAAGGTATGCTGAAATAAGTATCAGAATGATATCCATATCTGGGTCGTATTTGGACTGTATTTGAAGGGATCTGGAGTAAGTATCAAAATGTCATCCATATCTGGATCGCATCTGAACTGTTTCTAGAAGAGGTCTTTTGTCGCCTCAGAAAGATGATGAAGGAATCTTGGCTGATTGCTACCTCAGCATGATGATGAAGGAATCTTGGACGATTACTACCTCAACAGGATGATGAAGGAATCTGATACGATTGCTACTCCAAAAAGATGATGAAGGAATCTTGGATGATTACTACCTCAACAAGATGATGAAGGAATCTTGGACGATTACTACCTCAGAAGGATGATGAAGGAATCTTGAAAGATTACTACTCCAAAAATATGATGAAGGAATCTGAGACGATTGCTACTCCAAAAAGAAGATGAAGGAATATGAGACGATTGCTACTCCAAAAAGATGATGACCTTTATTTGTTGATTGATCTTTCCTGAAAAGGTAAAGAGTTAGTTGTATGCAATGTCATGATGTATGAAATGCATGGTGCAATGATGTTTTAAAAAATAAATGAGATTGTGTCATATGCACTTGTCATGTATGTAACCAGGATGTATGAAAAGTGAAATGTCAATGAATGTATTTTTTTGTCTAGGAAAATAAATCCTTGACAAATGCCGGGGAGCTATTAAATCCCAGACTATAGTTAAAGAGTAGGTGTGTCTTCAAACTATTCTTAGAATGTTTCCACCGAGGATTCCTGTTTTGTTATTTGAGAAGAACTCCACTGGGGAATGTTGAAAACTCTGTGGAGAGTGTTTATTCCTGTTTGGGGAAAAAGGTCCAGGAGTCTCGGTTGTCCGTTTTTCTACTGGGGAGTCGAAGTTGAACTGATGTCTGGTCAGGTCCAGGCTTCACAATAACTTTCTGGGGATTGTAGAGTAGTCTACTGGGGAAGAGGAGTTGTGGTCCTTTGATTTCTAGTAGTCGGAGAGACCACCTCATGCCGGGGAACTCTGCCATTTTTTTGGGAAATAAACCCTGTTGCTTAGTCTGTTGGAGAGGTAGCGACTTTACTGGGGAAAATCCTCAAGGATTCTTGAGGTCGACTCAGCTAGTGAGAAGTTTTCAGAGATTTAAACTCTGGCTGGGAGTCATCCTATGAGAAGGATTTTGGGGAGATTTGTCACTGCCCCTGGTAGCAAGTGTTTGTGGCACTTCCAGGAAATGTTTGACTGTACGTAACCTTTTGTTGAGATTCGCGTTCAATTCCCCAAGTGAGGGATGTGGAGACCTGCCCCTGGTTATTCAACACTTCTTGAGAGATTTCTTGGAATCTTGACTGGACTGCCCCATATGTGCTGGATAGTGACATGTCATGCCCCCTTGTTTATAGGAGATTTGTCGTTGGAAGTGTCATCCAATTTGAAGTGACTTTGTTCACTGAGAAGGCTTTCATTCATCGGATATTCGTTGTGCGAATTTCTCTGCTGTCTAATAAATAGCCATATGCAAACAACGATATTCAAGTAATGCAAAATTTATGCTTGTTTTTGAAATTTTGAAAATGCGTTTTAGCAAGTAAAAAGTTTTGTAAGAATATGAAATCAACTCAGAATTTAGAGTAAAGCCTTACAGGAGTCAGGATACCTTTTGTAACAGTATGCTTTCAAACTAACCCATGCTTCAATTAGGACTTTTGAAGGGTTGTAACGTGGCTTGGTTCATGGTTTAATAAATAAAGGATAAAGGCTCAAAGTGTATTTGTACCCGCCCGTTCTTCGTGATGTTCTTCAGTCCTAAACTCAGTTAATTGTGCGTTGAACTCCAATTGAGTCTGGAATGACGTTTTGGTGATGGTTTAGACAAGTTAAGTTTATCAGAAAGCAGTCATTTCTTGCAACATTTTTTCATGTTGTTGAGGATTTGTAGTGACTTCTTTCTTTTGATTTGTTATCCCTATTTTTTGCCTGACTGTTCTTGTTTTGAGATTACAGTTAGCCCCAGTTTTTCTTAAGTCTCCTTTGTAGGTTTTGACTTAGTGGGATTTCCTTTTTGAGAGATAATGACTGCCTATTTGGTAGGGAACCATCATGGCCTTTTGATTCCATATGAATGCTTTTGATGTCATTCGTTGTATATAAAGTGAAAGTCTGCAACTGAACACGCATTTGAACTAACTAAGAGACTACCATGCCCCAAGTTTTGATTAAAGGTTTCAGTTTGTGTAGAAAAAGAAAACTTATACTTCGTTGGCTCGAAGGGGTTGATTAGGGATTATCTTCCTTATAACTCTAGTGTTTAGGATTTGAAAGAACTCCTGTACATCATCGGCAAGGTATGTTCAAAAGCATAATGTATGAGATTATGGCATTGTTTTCGTCACCCTCCCTCTAAAGGCTTGTAACTTTTAGCAAGAGTTAAATGTCATAAAGAGAGTAAAAATCATAGTTTAAATACAATGAAAAGGAATGGATCAATTCAAGACAAACATATGCAATGCATTAACGAAACAAAGTTTAACATTAATAGATAATTGTTTGAATAATAAAAGAAATTACAATTGAAAATTCAAAATGAACAAGACACTCTCAATGATTCGGCATAGGAGTAGTGACCATGTTTGGAGTCTCCGGAGGATCGAACTCGATCTCCTTGGCATCAATCAAGTCTTGAATCTGGTTCTTCAAAGTCCAACAACTGTCAGTGTCATGTCCGGGACTATCAAAATGGTAGGCACATCTTACGCTTGGATTGTACTTAGAAGAAGAGGTATCGGGGTTTTGAGGAGGATCCTTTGGCGTGATCAGTTTCAACATCAGCAAATGTTGTAATGCTTGAGACAAAGGCATGTTGATATTAGTGTACTTCCTTTCTTGATATCTTACCCTATGCCTATTGCCCTGTCTTTGTTGAACAGGTGTAGGATTAGAGATAAGGATTGCCCCTACATGTTGGTCATGACGTCTCTTTTGACTATACACAATATTGGACTATTTCTTCCCGTTGTATGGATTTTTATGAGCATCAGAGGGTGTAGCTCCTTGGATCTTTCCACTTTTGATGTCAGCTTCGACCCTTTCGCCAGTCACTATTAGCTCGGTGAACCCGACCGAGGAGCTTCCGATTAGGTGTTTGAAGAAAGATCCCATCAAGGTTCTCATAAAGATGTCAATCAGCTCCCTGTCAGTTAAAAGGGGATGCACCTTACCAGCCAGATCTCTCCACTTTTGGGCGTATACTTTAAAGCTCTCGTTGGAACCCATGGTCATGTTCTGCAATTACACACGAGTTGGTGCAAGATCAGCATTGTACTGGTACTGCTTATAGAAAGCAGCGGCTAAATCCTCCCAGGTGTGAATGCGAGAACCCTCTAATTGATAGAACCATTCAAGTTGAGTCCCAACTAAGCTCTCTTGGAAGAAATGGATCCAAAGCTTCAGATCAGTTATGTATGGTTGAATCTTGCAGACATAAGACTTTAAGTGCATGTTAGGGCAAGAGGCTCCATCGTACTGGGCAAAGATAAGGATTTTGAACTTTGGCAGAATGACCACCCCAGAAACCAAACCCATGTCTCCTAAATCCAAGCCAGGTACCTGTTGAATCTCCATAGCATTAAGGCGATCCTCCAACTGTTTGTACTTGTCATCAGCGGGTGGATATTGTTCCTCAGAGTAGTCAACTTCGACTTCATCAATCTCCAGACTATTGTGTTCTTCATGACTATCCCTCATGTTGGATAGAGTTGGAAGATCTAGAGCTCCCTTGACTAGTCCTCTAAGTCTTCCCAGGTTCAGGATGCCTACTGACTTCTTAGGCTTCTTCTTCTTGTCTTTTAGAAGAAGAGTTTTCAGGTTCTCTTGCCCCTTAGCCATGGCCAGGAACATTTGTTGGAATTGAGCGTTTTGAGCCTGGAGATATTTCACCATTTGTTCCATATCCATATTACTGAAATAAACAGTAGGAAGATAAGGAGACCTGTATGGGAGAAACCTGTCATGATATGATGCATGATATGTGGATGCATGATTTTAAGAATCTTGCCGGGTAAAGACAAGAAAATGTTAGAAGTTGAACTTTGATCAACAACTTTTATTGGAGAACTTTGCATCAGTGGATGTCCTTCCACGAGAATTAAGCTCACCATATCAAGTGGGTTGTAGCCCTTGACTCAAGTTTATTGTACTTGATCTTTGACGGTGTTTGGTTAAAGGAAAATAAATCCTCTTGCCCCTTGCTAGACGTTTGGTTCAACGTGTCCCTGCATCATAGACCATTGAGATCCTTGAAATGGTTATTGAAAATGCTATGGTATAATGTCATGATGTTATGTACAAGTATGTAAGGTAAGAAAGTACAAACAATCATATTCACACAAAGCAGACAAATCCTTAAGTTTAGGCTTGCATGGGGTTTGTAGGAAAGTACCCTTTTTAAGTTTAGTTGGCTCAACATGTCCTAGTTAATAGTAACCGGGTTCTAAGGGACCTCAATATCACTGACCTTTCTTTTAAGCATTGTCTCAACTCAATCAATCTTTTCTTGCGGCTGAGATATCCCAAAAGTCTAATCTCAATGAGTGTAGTATCGAGTATCAACCAATTTTTAGCTTTCCACCAAAACCGGTTATCTCACTACGTCCTAACTGACCAATTTTGTTCAATTAAGGTTCTAAGGTCAGTTAGTCCTTCATGACACTGCTCAGCGTCCCCATATTCTCCTCGATTCAACACAAGGGATACCGGTACCAACAAATGTGTCACACTAACATAGCCATTGTTTCAACCGTGTCGGTCTATGCTGGATAGTTTCCACAATCTATTACTACTTACCTAATAGCTGTCCCAGATCCGGGTAGAGGATCAAAGCGAGCCCAAAAAAGGAACTATAATGTAAAGCATGTAAGTCAAAAAAGGAAAGCAAGTAAATTCTATCTAGCCCTAAGGTAACCCACCTTTTAAGTTTTATTCCCCAGCAGAGTCGCCAGTTTTGTAACGCGGTGGGAGAACTGACTTTGGTGTTTTACGTTTGATCGTAATTATTGTGGTTAACAAGAGTCGCCACCGACTTTTCTTTTATCCAAAAAGGAAAGGATGAAAAGATCATGAAAGATATTTAGAGATGTTTTCTGAGTTCGGGGGGTAGATTATGAAAAGGGAAGGTATTAGCACCCTTTTCATCTGTAGTTACCTACGGGCTCTTAGTTGCTTGTTAGACCACTTGCTTTTGTTTGAATGTGTGCTTTGTGATGTGAGTTTTGAAATTATTTTGAAAATGTCTTTGTAATGGTTCTCGTTTCTATAAGAACGCGTACAAAGTGTTATTTCGAAAATAGTTCAAAGAGGTGTTTGTGGAATGTGTTTTTGAAAGTGATTTTGAAAAGATGTCTTTGTAATGGCTCTCGTTTCTATAAGAACGCGTACAAAGTGTTTGTCTTTTGAAAATGTTTCAAATGAGTGTGTGGGTGTATAAAATGTTTTTGTTGTGAGAAAGCGAGCAAGTAAGAGCAAATATACCTACTCAAAAGGTCTTAGATGTTTTTTTCCTCCTCCTTTAGATGTTGCTATCTTACCATTGATTTGGTAAGAAGCCCCATCGTTGGATGTGAAGGACAGGCGTGGGACGTTTGTATAGTCATAAAAGGCAACCTATGGGACGTTTTAGCAATGTCGTTATAGGAACTAGATCGTTTACTGAAGACAACATCGAGGGCCGTCGATGGACTACAATCTATTATCGAGGGTCTTTGCTAAAATGCCCATGTTCGAGGGACATGACCATTTTTCCTGATAGGAAATAAGGGAGATTACCCTAAGGGTGTATGTGTGAATATTGTGTTTGATTGCATGCATTTGTCTTTGATTTTTAGGTTGTCTACTTGTTGATTTTTATCTTTCCATACACACCTAATTACTAGCATTTATACAAAAGCAATAAAAGTGCAAAAAATAAATCCTACACTATTACAACCATATTGAAGTGCATGGAAATATGAAGGCAAAAATAAGATAAAAGTAAGAAAAATGAGGGAAAATAAGTGTCTTTTGATTGGGGCAGGAGAACTCTTCGATTGGCATTTCTGGGCCTCCTTCGATTGCGAGTTGGCACCTATGCAGGCGTGTCCTTCGATTAGGGTTGGCACCAGTGTGAGTGTGTCCTTCGATTGGGGATGGCATTTGTTTGTTGTATCCTTTGATTGGGGCCTGGAAGTAGCACGTTGTATCCTTCGACTAGGTTAGAGACATTGGGGGAGTGCCTTTCGTCTCTGCCTGGAAACCAGTGTGTGGCGAAGCCCCAAGGTTCTTCCTTTCGATTCTTCCTGGAAAACAACATATGGTGAAGCCCAAGGTTCTGCCTTTCTTCCTTGCTACCTTATTCAATTTGGCTAGTGAAATCAGCGCGAGCGTGCCTCTGGTTGGGCCTGCAGGTCAGTGTGTTTGAAGCAAGTGTGTGTGTGTGCTGAACATGTCTGTATTGAAGCATGTGTATGCATCGAAGCAAGCGTGCATGGAAAAAGCATGCAATCGAAAGTATGGAAATAATAAAAAAAGAGCAAATATTATTTACATGTTATGTTTGAAAGGAAAAGCTTAAGGTTAAGGGAACTTACCTTGAAGCTGGTGTGTGGGCTTCGAGCCTAAACTGCTGGCGCTGGTAGGAGGGGATTTGAAGAGTTGTCACAAAGGGGGTTTACCTTTGGTTCGAAGAGTTATCACAAGAGGTTATTTTTTTGAATTTGAACAAAACAACTTCTAGGTGTGGGGTGTTCTTCAGAATCGAAGGAGACTGAAATGTGGTTCCGGGTTTTTGATTTCTCAAGTGTTGATGAACTTGAGAGTTTTGTGTTTGTGTTTGAGAAAATTTTGGAGATTCTTTTCGCCTGGTCCCAAAAGACCTACTTGGCTTTGCAAAAATCCCTCTATTTATAGAGAAAAGAATGGACATGTTGTAGTAGCCAACTGGCAAAGAAATAATAAAATATAGGTAACATGAAGGGTACAAGTGGGGGGTTGTTGGCAGTTAATTAGACTTGTGCCTTTGCTTGTGCTCAGATAAAATAGATTTGGGGGCTCAAGGAGCTGACTTGGTGATTAAAGTAATCTTTATGAAAATAGATAATGAAGCTTTTCGTCATTTCGTCCAAAAATAGAAATATCTAATAGACAAAGCTTCGATTCTGTGTGTAAACCTCTGGTTATACCAAGTTTTGGAAGCAACAGCCTGACAACCAAGATTTGGTCTTGGGATTTATTCATACTTTCTTCAAACAAGCTTGCTACGAATGGCTCAGCTTGGATTCGAAGGAAGCTGATTAGAAGGGAATCAAAGCTCCAATTGAAGCTTCGTATGTAGGTTGCTTTTATCCAATCGAAGGTTTGCTTTCCAGGAGTCACATGTGGCCAAACAAAAGGTGCATGCTGGAGTCAAATGCCTTGTGTCTGTTTAGAACGAGGGAAGTTCTTTCTGAATCGAAGGGTTTTCCTTCAAGGGAAACAAGAACTTTAGTCAAATCTTGCATGAAGACACCTCTTGGCCCAAATGAAGCTTGTATGAAACAAAGTCTACAAGGGACCCTTGGTGCAAGTGAGTTTGAAGGATGCATAGAGATGGTTATTTTGTCCCATTGAAGCTTTCCCCAAATGAAACAACATGCAGGAAGCAGGCAGCATGTGCCCAATCGAAGTAGCTTACAGGCAGCATGTGCCTAATCGAAGCAGCTTGCAGGCAGCAGGCAGCATGTTCCTAATCGAAGCAGCTTGCAGAAAGCATGCAGCATGAAGCATGTACCCAAACGAAGCAGCTTGCAGGCAGCATGCAGTAGGCAGCATGTTCCCAATCTAAGTAGCTTGCAGGAAGCATGGAGCAGGCAACATGTGCCCAATCGAAGCAGCTTGCAGGCAGCATGCAGTAAGCAACATGTGCCCAATCGAAGCAGGCTTGTAGGAAGCTGATTTTGAGCAATCGAAAGAGGCTGAGTGGCAGTAAACTTGGGAAATTGAAAGAGGCTGAGAGAAAATCCAAGGAAGTTTAAATTTCTCCAAATTTGTCAAAATGTTATTTTTATCTGTTTTCTCCCTTTTTGACAGTTTCCTTTTGGTACTGGAAAATCCCAAAGCACTTGTGCAAGCCTGAACCCTGAGAATCTTTGTGAGAAAACCATTGATAACTGAGAGGGAAAATTTTGGGATAAAACACCTTCTTTATATAGAGAGGAGTGAGGAGATATGAAAAGTAATGCTTGTAACAACCATAGACAAACATTTGAATGCCATGAATACTAATATATAACTTTGGCCAAAAGTTTGGTTCTTGTCCATTTTTCAAACTTGCATGAATATGGACATTTTGGCCTTGCTATACACGAAATTCGGACCCGTCCATGCATTAAAACAAGCCTTAACCATATTGATCCATATAATTTGCAATAATTTTAATTTATTTGATTTTTAATTAAATAAAATTAATATAAAATGCAAATAAAATCAACACTATGCAAAAATGGTTTTAAGAGTAATCTATACTCTTAGGAAGATGTTTTTAGTCCAAAAAAATGAGCCATTGCCTTAAAAGCTCAAATTTGCTCAATGCATATTTCTGGAAATTACCCAAATTTTCCCAACTTGGGAAAGTCATAACTTGTTCAATATGTATCTCATGGTGATGATATTGGACTTTTTGGAAAGCCCGAGATGTCTAATTCAATCCCTCTTTTGATCAATTTTGCATTTGAAGATGTTATCTGGATGTTAAAGGTATTGGAAAAAAGTGGCTTTTATTGACTTTCTAAAAATGACCTGTAATGTATGAACTTGGATCTTTCAAATGGTGCATTTCTTGAACTTGAGGGATGAAGAGAATTTTAGGGAATTGGATTCTCTTTAAAATGAGCTTTGGTTGGAAAATTTCTAATAAAGTATGAGAAAGTTATTCTTGGTCAAAGTTTGGTTGACTTTTCCTATACAAACCTTAATTTGCCATTTTTGACTTTTAATGGGTTAGGATCATTTCTCGAGGAATCATGATCAACCCTTGATCAAATGATGGATATCACTTCAAAATGTTGATATTGACCAAAAATCTTGAAGTTTGACTGTACATGGGCCACAATTGACTTTTGACCTAACATAATTTATTTTCCAATACTTGAGCAATTGACTGAGCAAACTTATTGTGCAAGGCATGAAATTTGGAATGGATAATATTGAAGACATATTAGGACCATGGGAAAAATTTGAGACCATTGGAGCTCAACCATCTTGATAAAAATTGAAACCCTAATTGGGGGTTCATTGCCTTAAAAGGAGAATTTGTCTGGTCAATTCTTAGTCATCCTAGGGCAAGTTGGGGACCTCAATGGGCATGTGTTGAATAAAATGAGAGGGAAAATTATGGGGTACAACAGCTTCCCCTGTTCAATCTTCTTAGACCTGAGGATGTAGATTGGCTTGTCTTCCTTTCGTGATATGTAGGTGGAAGATGATTGAACACTAGAGTGCCAAGAAATTTACACTCGCCTGAAGTGAGACTGCTGGTGAATAATATCGGGAATGGGCTTAGAGATGCCATTTGGAAAAGATGATAGAAGACTGTCAGATATGGGCTTAAATATTCCATTCAAGGAATATGACGGAGAGTCGTCGGAGATGGGCTTAAAGATGCTATCCAAAACAGATGTTGACTTCATAAGAAGTCTCTTTGTGGGGATTCTTGTTCCTGCTGTCCGAGGAGGAGTCTGTTGGGGAATGTTTTTTTTAGTGGAATAGAGTCTAGGAGCTTCAGTTGTCCATTACTCTACTAGGGAGTCATCTCTTGACTGAAGAGATGGAAGTGAACTGCTATCTGGTCGTATTCCAGGCTTCACAACGACTTACTGGGGAAATGAGATTAAATTGTTATCTGGTTGTACCCCAGGCTTTGAAGTCGAAAAAACCTCAATGTCGATTTAACTGAACCAGAGAAAGGATCTACCGGAAAAGAATCAGTAACAAATCAATGGTCGATTCAAACTGAACCAGTAGAGGTCTTGATTTATCTTTGACTGGATAAGAATTAGAAAAATCTTAGTGTCGATTTAACTGAACCAGAGAAAAGATCTATCGGAAAAGAATTAGTAACAAATCAATGGTCGATTTGAACTGAACCAGTAGAGGTCTTGATTTATCTTTGACTGGATAAGAATCAGAGAAATCTTAGTGTCGATTTAACTGAACCAGAAAAAGTCTTGGATCATCTTCAACTGGAATAGGAATCAGAGAGATCTTAGTGTCGATCTGACTGAACCAGAGGAAAATCTTGAATTAACTTTGACTGGAATGGAAATCAGAAGAGTCTTAGGATCGATTCAACTGAACCAGACAAAAGTCTTGGATCATCTTAAACTGGAATAGGAATCAGAGAGATCTTAGTGTCGATCTAACTGAACTAGAGGAAAAACTTGAATTAACTTTGACTGGAATGGAAATCAGAAGAGTCTTAGGATCGATTCAACTGAACTAGACAAAAGTCTTGGGTCATCTTCAACTGGAATAGGAATTAGAGAGATCTTAGTGTCGATCTGACTGAACCAGAGAAGGTCTTGAATTAACTTTGACTGCATAAGAATTAGAAAAATCTTAGTGTCGATTTAACTGAACAAGAAAAAAGTCTTGGATCATCTTCAACTGGAATAGGAATCAGAGAGATCTTAGTATCGATATGACTGAACCAGAGAAGGTATCTATCGGAAAAGAATCAGTAATAAATCAATGGTCAATTCGAACTGAACCAGCAGAGGTCTTGATTTATCTTTGACTGGTTAAGAATCAGAAAAATATTAGTGTCTATAATATGGTGGGAGAACTGACTTGGGATGTTTTTCATTTTATCGCAAATGTTGTGGTTAGCAAGAGTCGCCACCGACTTTTCTTTTATCCAAAAGGAAATGTGGAAAAGAACAGGAAAGACCTTTGAGATTATTTCTTGAGTTCGGGGGGTAGATTATGAAAAGGGAAGGTGTTAGCACCCTTTTCATCCATAGTTATCTATGGGCTCTTAGTTGCTTGCTAGATCACTTGCTTTGTTTGAAAACGTGCTATGTTTGAAAATGTGCTTGGTGGTGGTTTTTGAAAGTATTTTGAAAAGACGCCTTCGTTTAGGAAAACTTTGTAATGGTTCTCGTTCGTAAGAACGTATACAAAGTGTTGAACTTTTGAAAATATTTCATGTTTGAAAAGTGTTTGTTTGTTTTGAAAGTGAGCAAGGAGGTTTTTTTGAAAGTGAGTAAGAAACTAAGAATGTTTCTATCTACTCAAAAGTCTTTTGTTCATTTCTCCTTTCCTTTGATATTGCTATCTCACCATTGATTGGTAAGAAGCCTTATCTTTAGATGTAAAGGGACGAGTGTGGATCATCGTATAGTCATGATCGAAATATTGTAAGTTATCTTAGCATTTATCTTTGAGGGACTAAGATCATTTGAAAGGCAACATTTGAAACGTCATCGAGGGACTATGATATTGTATTATTGATTGTTTTTGCTAAGACATCCCACATGAATAACATGACCATTTCTGTAAGACAACAAGTGGAATTACCCTAAGGGTGCATGTGTGAATAGTGTGTTTGATTTGCATGCATTTAATCTTTGATTAGGGTTATCTACTTGTTGATTTTATCTTTCCATACAAACCTTACTTACTAGCATTTATATGAAAGTGATAAATTGTGAAAAGTAAAATTACTACGCTATTACATCATTAGGGGGATGGGTATACAAATTTACAAATGGAGATTGCAAGAAATTAAACCTAATTATCTATTACAACCATATTGAATAATGTACAAGAAATGAAAATATAATATACAAGGATATAAATGGAAAAGAAAAGGATTTTTTTGTTTGGATTTTGAGGAAAGGGTTTAGTTTTGACCTAATTAACTAAAATAAATAATTAACTAAATTAGGAAAGTTAAACCTAACTTAATTAAGAAAAGAAATTAAATTAGAAAACATTTTTAGGGTTTTTTAGAAAAGGGTTTAAGTTTAATCAAAATAGTATGGAAATTAATTAATTAAAAGAAAACCTAAATTCTAAGTTGATTTTAACTATAAAAAGAGAAAATAACTAAATTTAAATCTAATTATTAATTTATTAAGAAAAAGAAATTAAGTTTTTTTAAGAAAATATTTTTGTCTTTTGATTTTTAAAGGAATAAAATAAGTGAATATGAATATATTAGATATATAAATAAATAAACTATTTTTTTTGGATTTTTATTAATAAAAATAATAATAATAATAATAATAATAATAATAATAATAATAATAATAATAATAATAATAATAATAATAATAATAATAATAATAATAATAATAAAGAAAAAGAAAAGAAAAGAAAATATAAAAATAAAAGTCAGGGGGTTGAAATGGAATGTGGTAGTTTGTTACGAAAAATAGTTTTTGAATCTTGGCCCAATGGGATTTTTGTAAGCAGAAAGATAAAATAAAAATAAAGTTGGGCCTGCATGGTAAATGGAAACAGGGGGGTCAGAACTAGAAAAAAGGTAAGGGCTCAGTTGTGGAGGCCCAGGCGCTCGTTGTTTGCAACAAAAAAGAAAGAAAATGTTGGAAAATATAGCAAAAGGCAACGCTGAGACTTGAACCCATGACCTTGATCATAAACGCGCGCTGCCTTTACCACTGGGGTGGCTGTACATCCGTAAATTTAACTAAAATCATAAATATATAATACAAAACAATTTCCAAAAATGAACTTCATCTTCAACCTCCAGCCAGGGTCCCTGTAACTCAGTCATTTCTCATCCATTCACAAAACTTCCAACATCAAACTTGTTAGAAATTTCACCACGATTCTGAATATGTAAATAACTTAAACTAATTCTCAAAGATGAGCAAGAATTTCTAAAAGTACCAAATCCTGACCTATCTTTTTTCAGAGATTCAAACCTAATATTCTCTAAGCTCAATCAATATAAATGAAAACTATGAATATGTACAGCTTCAGGACAATGATATCTACATTTTATCTTCACAAATCAGAATCAAATGATGCTTGTATGAAGAGATAGAAGTTCAGAAAAAATACCTCAAAACTGGAAATCGTGAAATGAGTTTGAGCTGCTTTCAAGGAGTTGTAATGATCAGGTTAGCTTCCTCAAGTTCCCAGGAAGCTAATGCAGTGCCTAACATGAGCTATGGATGGCTGGAATGGTCTGGAGAAGTCAACTTGCAGACTCCGTTTTTGGGTTATGGAGGTTGATGAAAATGGTGTTACAGTTCCAAAACAAGGACATGGATGGACTATATTTGAGGTATAGAAGCTTTGCAAATGAATTTGAGGGAAAACGCACAAGGGAAATAAGAGATACAAGTTCAAGGTCAGAATTGTGTATCAATGGTGTTTTTAGGAAATTTCTGGTTTGTGAGTGTTTGAGAAAGCTTCAGGGTCTTAGCATTCGTGCGTTAGCTTGCAAATAGTGTCTCTATTTATAAGCAAATGGTTTTGAGACTTGAAATAACTCAGAATTCGAATTTACATGTTTAAGCTCAACATGTGATTTTTTGACAAAACAAGTTTCCACGCCTTTGTACTTGCTATTGTAGAGTGGTTGAACTTTAATCAAGCTTGCTTCTGACTTTGTGGAAGTAGTGTACTGAAATAGAAAAAGTTAGGAGCTCAAGAAGCTAACTTTGTGCATAAAGCTTGCTTTACAAGAATGGATATGTTACTTTCTCCCCAAAATGGCAAAATGCTTTGGACAATGCTTGAATCAACTGGACAATTGATCAATCAGTTATGTAAACATTAAATTAAGGAGTGACAAACAAGTTTGAGGCCTGCAAAGTGAAGATTATGCAGCATGGCTATGGATTTGGTTCATGTTCATCACAAAATATGCCTTGTAAATCAAGTTTGAAACCCTAACTTCTTGCCTTTGATTATCTTAGCTCAAGTATGATTTAAATGAGTTCTTGGACATTTTGGAAAGCTTGTAACATCCCCTACAACCTTCATGTTGGACATTTTTGAAAATTAAATTTGGAACTAGATGAAAAGTTACCATGAAGTTAGGTCAGAATCCTGCCTAACTAGGGCAAAATTTCACTAAGTCGTTTTGGTTTCATGAGCATGTCTTCATGAATTCATAACTTGAGATCCAAGAATTTATAGAAAAATTTCTGCCCTACAATGTTTTAGATCTCATTGAGATCTACAACTTTCATTTTGGAAGTTTCCCTTGAATCATCTTGCATCATGGTTGAAATTTGGCACAATGTTGTGAAAAAATGTGAACTTTCCAACACTTAGAAAAAATTCTAAGTCTTAGAATTTTGACTTTTCAAAGATGAATTTTGAATTTTTGATTTCTTGATGAACAAGTTTCATATTTTGACATGTCTTGATGAATTGTAATCTTTGAAACTTGATTTTGATCAAAAAGTCAAAGTTTGACTTTTCAGTATACAATTGACTTTTCATCAGTTGATTGAAATTCAATTATCAATCAGTTGATCTTGAGAAATGTTTTGAGACATGCCATTAGGTTAAAATTATGTATTTGAATCGTTGAGATCACGTCTTAAACCAATAAGTCATTTGTTAGGTCAAAAGTCAAAAATTGAACCTCCTTAGTCAAAACCCTAATTTTGACCATTTTGCGCTTTTGATTATCTGATCAAATTTCTTGAGGAATTGTGATCCAAACTTTATCAATTGACATATATAAGTTCATAATGTTGATATGGATAAAAAATCTTGAAGTTTGACTGTAAATTGGCCGCAGTTGACTTTTTCCCCAATACAGTTGATTTTAGGTCATCTGATCAACTGACTGAGCAAAAATGTGATCCAAGACTTGAAACTTGACATGAGCAAACTTGAGGGTTTCTAATGATCCATGAAAGTCATATGGGGCATTAAAAGTTCAATTGTACTTGTGAAAACTCAAACCCTAATTTTCAGTTGTTAGTGCTTGAGGAGGTGTCTTGAGCTGATCAAACCTTGGGTATTCTTGAATCAATGAAGATCTTATGAGAGATTTCTTAAGAAATGAGAGGGAAAATTTTGGGGTAAAACAACTTCCCCTGTTCAATCTTCTTAAACCTGAAGATTTAGATTGGCGAATCCGTTATTCGTGACTTGAAGGTGGAAGATGATTGAACACTAGAGTGCCCAAAAATTTGCACTCGAAGATGTATTGAGAATGAGATTATAGATGCCATTTGGAGGAATGATGGTAAATACTGGAAGAAGTATCAGCACAAATCTTTGGTCTATTTATACTAAAACTTGATGTTTTACCTGTGGGAAAAGGGTTAGTTAAATGCAGATGTATGTATGACGTTCTCAAGATGAATGAAATTGTGCTAAATGTGTTTCGTATGTATAAGCTATGATGTATGAATTGGGATGCATATTTGTCCAGGAAAATAAAGCCCTGACTACTGCTGAGGAGTTATGGGAAGCTGAATCCCTGATTGCTGTTGGCGATGAAGATTATACATATCTTCAAATTTTGTTGAAAGAATGCTTCCGTCGGGGATTATCTCTTAAATGTTAGCTGTTATCTGGTTGGGTCCAGGCTTCATACCAACTTGCTGAGGATGATGAAGTCAACTGCTATCTGGTCAAACTCCAGGTTTCATAATATCCTACTGAGAAAGAATAAATTAACTGTTATCTGGTAGGTTTCTAGGCTTCACAGGAAATTTCTTGAAGTTGAACTATTATCTGGTCGGATCCAGGCTTCGCAAATTTTTAAGGTGAATGAAATTAATTGTTATTTGGTCGGGTCTAGGCTTCATAATAAACTTGTATGAAGAGATAGAGTTGAACTGATATTTGGTCAGGTCCAGGATTTACAGTAACTTGCTTGGAAAGATAAGGTTGAACTGATATCTGGACGGGTCTAGGCTTCACAGTAGCTTGCTTGGAACTAGTTGTTATCTGGTTGGATTCTAGGCTTCACAACAAATTTCTGAGGGAATAAAGTTAATTGCTATCTGGTCGAATCCAGGATTTGTAATAACTTACTTGAAAAGATGAATTCGAACTGATATCTGGTCGGGTCCAAGCTTCGCAGTAACTTGTTGGGGGTAGAAGAAAACTCTACTAGGGAGAAGAAGTTAAACCCTTGTCTGGCTGAGTCCAGGTTCTTCAATATCTCGAGGAGTTAAACTTTTATTTGTTCGGGTCCAGGCTTCAAAGTACTTGGAGAAGTTACATTATTATCTGGTCGGGTCCAGGTTTCGAAGTGTCTTGGGAAGTTAACTATTATCTGGTCGGGTCCAGGCTTCAAAGTTACTTGAGAGTTGTACTATTATCTGGCCGGGTCCAGGTTTCACATTATTTGAAAGTTGAACTATTATCTGGTCGGGTCTAGGTTTCATAGTATTTGAAAGTTTAACTATTATCTGGCCGGGTTCAGGCTTCATAGTAAATGAAAATTGTACTAACATTTGGTCGGGTCCAGGTGTAACACCCCAATTCTACCTGAAGCAATTATGCAACATAAATCAAAGTTATAAAATTTCAATCATACAAATGAATCGGGATGTCACAAATTCTTCTAACAAATTCATTGCATTCATCGTGGATATATAACACTTTTCAAACATCGGATGAACCATCAACATAGCATCTTTAATAAAGTAAATCAACATCTACGCAGCGGAATTCTTAAATATATCTTTAACAAAACAACAACTTCGAAACATCTCATATTTATTGATAATCAAACTAAAATTCAACAACTGAAAATAAACGATCAAATAATCAGCAAACGTTCATTCCCCCGAGTGTTACATATCAGAGCAATGACACCGACTCGAACTATTGATGGTATACAGCCTTCACTCTTGATTACCTGCATGTTACCAACATAAGGGAAACATTCAAAAAGAATGGGTGAGATATCTAACAATATAATAAAGCGCATGATAATTAACATATTAAATTAGATCAACAACATCACCACTTCTCATCTCATAATCAAAGACAATCTCAACATTAATATACATTCATCAACATCAAAATACACTTCTTTATGAACTCATATAATGCGACTAAATACTATGCAAATGCATGCGGTACCATTGGAGCAGAACTCCCATCTCAAAAATTTGCCAATTAATAGAGGCATCAACAAGGCATAGCCTTCATCTCAAAATTTTCCAATCCAGGCCATCTTAACGAGCATAAGCTCCATCTCAGAAATGCAATTTATGTGACACAACCATGAATGTAATGATAACACCCAAGTTGACAACATCTCAAATTATCATCTCAAAGCATCTCAAATTATCATCTCAAAACATCTCAGATTAACATCTCAAAACATCTCAAATTAACATCTCAAAATAACATCTTAAATAATCAAAATAATTCGTCTAACATCTTCACTTATAAATCATCAAACATAATTTTAATATTAATAAATTCTTGTTAATAACACATCAATATTTAATTTCCACAGTAAATCAACACTGTCATCCTGAAACTCTAACGTTAAGACCATCACTTTCCAACTGTTATAGCTCAAACAACAACTTCTATGTATCTAATGTTTATCGTTCTGCACAAACAACGCAAAGGCCATCCAACTTCTAACCACGCAACCTCTAACCCACAAAGTTTCTAAATACACAACTTCTAATGACGCAACCTCTGGCGACACAATCTTCTGACCAGATACAACTTCTGATCATCATATCTTCTGACTACTATAACTTTTAACTAAAGCAACCTCTGATCAGATGCAACTTCTGATCATCTCATCTTCTGACCATGTACAACTTCTGATCATCTCATCTTCTGACCACTCAACATCTGACCAGATACAACTTCTGACCATTCAACCTCTGACCAGATACAACTTCTGATCACCTCATCTTTTGACTAATTCCATCTTCTAATATCAGAATTTCTACCTTTCACTAGGCCACGCAACTTCTAACAGCTTACGTCTAACTTCAGAACTTCTATCTTGCACTAATCTAACCCAACTTCTATCAGCATCCTTCTAACGTCAGAACTCCTACTTTTCCTTAAAGTTATTATTTTCATTCTTTTTCCTGTTATCAAACTAATTAGGAACAGTACGCCTAACACCATCTCTAATTGATTCATTGTTCTAAAACAACAACTTCTGATTGTTCTTCACGCCTAATTCTGCGTCTCCCTTCCCTGCATAATTTTGCGTTTTCATTACTGCTACATTCAACATTTTTCGTTACTGCATCTCACCAAGGTTCCATAACTAAGCCCTAAAACTTAATCTAATCAAGACAATTCATCACCCATAATTACCCTATAATCTTACAACATTTTAACAACATCAAAGCATCAATATTCATCAGAATTCATCAATCCTCATCATACATCAATCATATATTCTCATATCAAAACAGGACAACAATTACCTGTAACCCACATATCAATCATCATAAACCCAATTATAGAGTTATAACCCCACCCTTACCTTGGATTGAAGGTCGCTCTACAAATTCTGATTGTATTCACATTCTTGCCGTTATTCCTCCTTTTCACGCAGCTTGCACGTTCTTCTCAATCCTTATTTCTTCTACTGTTTCTTTCCTTCTCATCCTTCTCACAAATAATAGAATAACCTAATATTCTTTTATTCCTTATTGGGCTTAAAACCAACACACACCCTTATTACTTCTATTCTCCCAAAATAAGCCCACATTAAATAATATTACACTTTTAATATTATTTCACCACATAATATTATATCTCTAATATTATTTCTCCACTTAATAAAATAAATCTAATTAATTATAACACGTCTTCATAAATATTCCAAAAATAATTTAATTAAATAATTAATTAATTTACGGGCGTTACAACTCTACCTCACTTAGAATATTTTCGTCCTCGAAAATTTACCTTAATCAAACAATTAAGGATAGGAGTCTCGCATCTTGCTCTCCAACTCCCAAGTCATGCTTTCACCGGCAGCTCCTAGCCAAACCACTTTAACCAAGGCAATCTCTTTGCCCCTCAGAGTCTTCATTTCACGATCCACGATCCGTACAGGCATCGTCTCCACCGTAAGATTATCCCATACTTGCACATCGTCCATATGAATCACATGAGATGGATCTGAAATATACTTCCGAAGTTGCGACACATGAAACACATCATGCAAATTCGAAATATTATGCAGTAAAGCCACTCTATAAGCAACATTCCCCACTCTCTCTGAAATCTGATACGGTCCAATAAAACGAGAAGTGAGCTTCTTAGACTTCAACGCACGCCTAACACCCGTCACAGGTGTAACTCTCAAAAACACATGATCACCAGCTTAAAATTCTAAATCTTTCCTTCGCTTGTCATGATAACTCTTCTGTCTACTTTGTGAAGCTTTCATCTTTTCTCGAATCAACTTCACCTTCTCAGTAGTCTCACGAACAAGCTCAGGTCCAAGTACTACACTTTCACCAGATTCATGCCAACATAACGAAGTTCTACATCTCCGACCATACAATGCTTCAAAAGGTGCCATCCCAATATTAGAATGGTAATTGTTATTATACGTGAACTCTATCAACGGAAGATAAGTATCCCAAGAACCTCCCTGCTCAAGAACACATGCCTTCAACAAGTCTTCCAATGATTGAATCGTCCGTTCAGTCTGACCATCTGTCTGAGGATGATACGCTAAACTCAACCTCAACTTAGAACCCAACACTTCTTGCAAACTCTTCCAAAAATCAGAAGTAAATCTTGGATCTCTATCTGACACAATGCACAAAGGAACACCATGAAACTTCACAATCACACCGATATAAATCTCAGCCAACTTCGGCACTGGAAAACTGATGTTAATAGGAATAAAATGAGTTGACTTCGTAAGCCTATCAACAATCACCCAAATCGAATCATGTCCTCTTAAAGTATTTGGCAACCCCGCCACAAAGTACATTGAAATGCTATCCCATTCCCATTCTGGAACTTCTAACGGTTGCATCAATCCTGCGGGCTTCTGATGTTCAACTTTCGACTTCTGACAAGTCAAACATGCACACACAAACCGAGCCACATCACCCTTCATTCCAGGCCACCAAAACAAACCTTTCAAATCTTGATACATCTTTGTAGCTCCTGGATGAATACTTAACTTACTTTTATGGCTCTCTTCAAGTATCACTTTCTTCATCTCAACATTATCGGGAATCGAATCCGGTTATGAAATCTCAACACACCTTGCTCATCTAACTTAAAATCATTAATCTCAGACTGGTCAATCCCAACCATCAAATCTACCAGTTTCACATCCAACTTTTGAGCTTCTCTGATACTGTCTAAAAATTCATTATTAATCTTCAACATACCTAACATAACACTCTGCGGAGTAACCTAGCAAACTAAGCTCATATCTCTGAACTGCTCAATCAGTTCCAACTCTTTAATCATCATTGCTGACATATGTAGAGTCTTTCGACTCAATGCATCAGCTACCGCATTCGCTTTTCCTGGATGATAATTCAAACTGAAATCATAATCCTTTAACAATTTCAACCATCTTCGTTGCCTCATATTCAACTCCTTCTGATCAAACAAATACTTTAAGCTCTTATGGTCACTAAATTCTTCAAATCTAGAACCATAAAGATAATGCCTCCAAATCTTCAATGCAAAAACAACTGCAGCAAGTTCTAAATCACGCGTAGAATAGTTCTTCTCATGAGTCCTTAACTGACTTGACGCATAAGCAACTACTTTACCATTCTGCATAAGCACACCTCCCAAACCCATCTTAGAAGCATCACAATACACCATAAAAGACTCTCCTGGATTAGGCAACGTCAAAATCGGAGCCGACGTCAAACTGGGGCAATAAACCTTGTTGTGGAAATAGATCCAGTTGGGGAAATAAACCCTGTTGATGAATACATGACGAACTGCTGACGAGGTGAGTTCTTTTAGGAAGAGATTCACAAGGCTTCTTCTTTTAGGACCAACTTGGCTGGGGAGAGAGCTGTCAAGAGATTGAAACTCTGGCTGGAGATTGGTTTATTGTAGCCGTCTTTGTGGGGATAATGCTAATGAAATAACTCTGTGGGGATATTCCATATACATTAAAGAGATGGTTGTTGTTGCTTAGAAGGACACATGTGCCAAATAGTTTTAATTATGTTCACATGGATATGTTCGTTCAATTTTAGTCATTTGACATTTTTGCATTCAAAACAAAAACAGAAAGTTTGCACTTCAAAGTATATTTGTATTAATATTTTTCCCGTGAATAGGTGTTTTTGTACAAAGAGACAGATATCCTAGTAAGAGGAAATCGTCGAAATGAAAACAAAAATTGAAAACAAACACAAATAGCCATGTGGAAATGATCTTATTGCATTCCAACTCTACTATTGCCCCAATGTCTTCGAATGCCCCTTGCCGATGACATAAATTGATTGGATTGATCTTGGACCGTTTGAACTTCGACTTTGGTAATAAAGTTGACACTGGTGATTCCACGGGACATAGTCATACGGTTTCAATCCTTAATTTTTTCCTGGACCGCCCTTTCGGGTTTTCAGCCCACCAGGATACCCATTTTTGCCCAAGTCGCCCTTTCGGGTTTTTAACTTGCCGGGTGTACAATCTTTTGCATATATCCCTAATTTTTTCCCAAACCTTTTGGTTTGTCAGAATGCCCTTATTTTTCTTAGGTGTGTCAACCTAATGGGTCATTTATGCATAGTATTTTTTAACCATGTCCGCGTTCACAGTATGTGGGAAGTCTTCACCGTCCATGGTAGTCAGCATCATGGAACCACAAGAGAAAACTCTCTTGACAACAAATGGCCCTTCGTAGGTGGGAGTCCATTTGCCCCCGGGGTCGCCTTGTGGCAGAATGATGCGCTTTATAACCAAGTCACCATCTTGATATACTCGAGGCTTGATCTTTTTGTTGAAAGCCTTAATCATGCGTTTTTGGTACATCTGACCATGACAAACAACAACCAGTCGTTTTTCATTGATCAAGTTCAACTGATCCAATCTTGTCTAAACCCACTTGTCTTTTCTTAGGCTTTCTTCATTCATAATCCTTAATAAGGGAATCTGAACTTCCACCAGTAGAACAACTTCCATGCCATAGACCAAAGAAAAGGGAGTTGCCCCAGTTGAGGTCCTATCTGAAGTACGATAGCCAAGAAGAGCAAACGGTAACATCTCATGCCAATCCTTGTAGGTCACTACCATCTTCTGCACAATCTTCTTAATGTATTTGTTGGCTGCTTCGACTGCGCCATTCATTTTAAGTCTATAAGGAGAAGAATTATGATGCTTGATTTTGAATTAAGTGCAACGTTCGGTAATCATAGCATTATTAAGGTTAGTCCCATTGTCGGTGATGATCCTCTCGGGGATACCATAGAGGAAGATGAGGTTATGTTTGATGAATCTGGCTACCACATTCTTGGTGACTGAGACAAATGAGGCGGCTTCGACCCATTTGGTGAAATAATCAATAGCGACCAGAATGAAGCAATGTCCATTGGAAGTAGTGGGTTTGATCTCTCCAATCATATCAACTCCACATATTGCAAATGGCCACAGAGCAGTCATGATGTTCAGAGGGATAGGAGGCAGATGGACCTTTTCATCATAGATTTGGATTTTGGGGCAAGTCCTTGAGTGTTGATGGCAATCAGTCTCCATCGTTGACCAATAGTAATCAGCTCTCAAGATTTTCTTGGCCATGGTATGTCTGCTAGAGTGACTCCCAAAGAGACCATCATGCATGTCTTATATAATTTCCTTTGCCTCCTTCTTGTCCACACATCGGAGTAGAGTAGAGTCATGGTTGTGCTTATACAATATTCCGTTACTTAGGAAGAATTTGGATGAAAATCTTCGTAAGAACTTTCTGTCATTGATGGATGCTCCTTCGGGATACTCTTGTGCTTCAAGGTATCTCTTCACCTAATGGTACCATCGCTTCTCGGCGTCAGTGTCGAGCTCATAGCAGTGTGTAGGTTCGTCGAATCTCTCAATTTTAATCATAGGAGCTTCGTTGTCCCATCTGAACTTGAACATAGAAGACATTATGGCCAAAGCATCGGCTAATTGATTTTTCTGCCCTAGGGAAGTGTTCAAAGGTGATCTCTTCGAAGTAAGGAATCAGAGATAGCACAAGTTCCTTGTAAGGGATGAGATTAAGGTTCTTAGTGTCCCAATCTCCTTTTACTTGGATAATCACTAGAGCGGAATCCCCAAACACATTAAAATGCTTGATCCTTAAATCAATGGCAGCTTTCAGACCCAAAATGCATGCTTCGTACTCAGCCATGTTGTTCGTGAAATCGAAGCATAATTGGAAGTGAAAAGAGTGTGGCAACCTTCGGGGGATATGATCACAAAATGATGGGAGCCCCGTCGAAGACCATAGTCCATCGGGATCCTTGTTTTGGTCCGTCGTATGGTCCAGGTTTTGCATAATCGGTCACTAGCATGATGTTCTCATCCGAGAAGTCAAAGTTCATAGACTGATAATCATCAACAGCTTGATGGGCCAAATGATCTGCTAATACACTTCCTTTGATGGCCTTTTACGTTGTGTATTGAATGTGGTACTCAGTCAAGATCATTTTCGATCTGGCTATCCGTTTGGAAAGAGCAGGTTTATCGAAGATATACTTGATAGGGTCCATCTTAGAAATCAGTAGAGTAGTATGAGTCAACATAGGGACTGTCTTAGCCGGCGAGTAGCCCATGCCAGAGCACAGCAAGTTTTCTCGAGCACTGAATATCTGGTTTCCCAGTCGGTAAACTTTTTTCTCAGGTAGTAAATAACATGCTCTTTTTGGCCAGACTCGTCATGTTGGCCCAACACACACCCCATAGAATTCTCTATCACCGTCAAGTACATGATCAAGGGTCGTCCTTCAACTGGAGGCATGAGAATAAGAGGTTCTTGCATATACTCTTTGATTTTGTCGAAGGCAGCTTGATATTCATCATTCCATCTGACTACTTAATCTTTCTTCAAGAGTTTGAAGATTGGCTCACAAATAGCAGTCAAGTGAGATATGAAGCAGGAGATGTAATTAAGATGACCCAAGAATCCTCTAACTTCCTTTTCAGAGTGGGGGACTGGCATTTCTTGGACGGCCACTACCTTGGCAGGATTGACTTCGATGCCTTTGCCACTGACAACAAAACCTAGAAGCTTTCCAAATTGTACTTTGAATGTGCACTTATTAGGGTTCAACCTCAACTTATACTTTTTCAGCCTCTCGAATAGCTTGTATAGCTGATTGAGATGTTCTTCCTCAGTTTGTGATCTTGTAATCATATCATCCACATATACCTTTATTTCATGATGAATCATACCATGAAACAAAGCTACCATATCCCTTTGATATGTTGCCCCTGCATTCTTTAACCCGAATGGCATGATGTTGTACCCCAAAATTTGCCCTCTCATTTTACTCAAAACATACTCCTAGAGGTCCTCAACTTGCCCAAGGATGCCCAAGGATTGACCAGACAAGTCTTCCTCCTAAGACAATAAGCCTCAAACTAGGGTTTCACTCCTCATCGATATGTTTGAGTTTACAAGAGTCCTAAGTGGTTTCCATTTCCCTAATATGTCCTCAAGATCATCCATGCCAAGTTTCATGCCTTGCACAAGAAGTTTGCTCAGTGACTGCTCAAATGCCTGAAAATCAACTATACTAGGTCAAAAGTCAACTGTGACCCACATACAGTCAAACTTCAAGATTTTTGGTCAATATCAACATTTTGAAGTGATATCCATCATTTTATCAAGGGTTGATCATGATTCCTTGAGAAATGCTCCTTATTCATTAAAACTTAAACGTTGCTAAATTAGGGCTCCTATAGGAAAAGTTAACCAAACTTTGACCAGGCATAACTTTCTCATACTTTATCAGAAATTTCTCATCCAAGGCTCATTTTTAATAGAATCCAATTACCTACAACTCATCTTGATCCCTCAAGTTCAAGAAATGCACTCATGAAAATATATAAATTCAGACATTATAGGTCCTTTTCAAAAGTCAACAAAAACACCTTTCGGGTCAAAGCTTCTTACATGAACATGGAAGATCCAATTGAGAAGAAACCTAAGAGGTTGCTTAGGGGACATCCTAATATTTCTAAAAAGTCTAGGAACACCCTCATAGGATTATAATTGAGAGAGATATGCATTGTCAAAGTTGGCCAATTTTTGAAAAAATGCATGAAGCAAATATTGACCAAACATGGATTTTATCCAAATGGGCCTATATTTTCTAGTTTGAAACTCATTCCTAACATGGTCCACGACCTCTAAGCCCACCCATACATTTTTATACTATTTATTCTATTTATTTTTATATTTTATTCATTAAAATTCAGAATTAAATAAATAAATAATAGAAATAATGTAAATTTTGGTGTGAATCCATTTTGGGCAAGATTTATGCTAGTTTATGTGTATTGATTTCGTGCAATAACCCTTCAAATACGTCCATGTTCATCCACATCTGAAAATGGCATAAAATCATCAAATATGGCATTTTTTTTCAAATTTTGATCATGGTCTTAAAACACAACATTATGAGGGAGATTCTTTCCATGCTTTCTTGTATCCTCATTCTCCTCTATAAATATAGAGCCATACAAGCTTAAAAGAAACGAAATTCCTCTCTAAAAATCTCTCAAAAAGCTCTTCAAAAAGCTCTCCAGAAATCAAAGAATTGGTGCAAGTCATATCTCGAGTTTCCGATCTATCTCGATTGAAATAAACCCTCAAACCATCATCTTGAAGTGCTAAGGAGTCTTACAAGGCCCAAGAGCAATCTATCACACGCCTAGCACGCCCCCATTTGACAACACCGGTTTGGTAAAATTTTAAACTTTGAATCTCTAATTTTAATCACATTTCATGGCATGCTAAGATTTGTTTGAATTTATATAGAACAATTATGGATGGTTGAATCAAAGGTTCCACGCAAGAATATGAAAATACCATGGTTAGAGCATGAAGCTTTAGAAGATTCAGGCCTAGGGATTTCTGATGATTGCACCCCCTGTTTACTTTTGCTACTAGGCCCATCTTTATTTTCTTATTTTATTCATTTCATTTATTTATTTTAATCCCTTTTTTATTTTAATCAATAAAAAAATATAAAAATCACATAAAAATAGATTCAGGATTTTTCTTAATTAAATTTTAATTTTGGTAAATTAATTAACTAATCACTTTAACTTTTTTTAAAATTAAAATTAATAGAACTCGGGTTTAATTTCATTTTAATTCATTTTCCTTTTTGTAACAAAAATACCAAAAAAACATAGAATTAATTTCTTTTATTTAAATTTCATGTTTCTTTAATAATTAACTTTTTTTATATAGATCTAGATCAATTAATTTTTACCATAAACAATTTTTAAAAATTAAAACAAAAACAACAAAAAGATTTTTTTATCTTAGGATTTTTAGACGTCTTTTCAAATTTGCACGTTATTATTCTTTCACACTTCATTTTATTATTGTAACTGTATATTGGGATGTAATAGATGATTAGTAGGACCTTTACCGCTTTTATTTATTTTCCCCCAGTTTTGGATATGTACATAATCCCCTTCCCCGAAGCCTTGTAATAGCTAGGTTTTATATTTCTGCACTTTTAAATTACTGCAATTATTAACTGCTAGATGTATGACTAATAGGATTGTATGGCAAGAATAATCAAACATTAGCAACCTTAACACAAGACTAAAATAACTGAACATAACACACCTTTCACATATGCACCCTTAGGGTATGCCTCACTTGGTTTCCTCGAAAACAATGGTCATATCCCTCGAACGTATAAATATCTTAGCAATGACCCACAATTTAAAATCGTCATAAAGATCATAGTCCCTTATTGTCCCTCGAGTTGCCTATGAGAAATGATCTTATGACGATAGTCCCTTCGAAATACTAAGGTATCTTTACTTGTTGCCTTCAGAGACCATTTCGTCCCTTCGAATGTCCCTTCCAAATCCAACGACGGAGCTACTTACTCCTTAATAGTTGGATAGCGCTGTCTAAAGGAAACTAAAACGAACAAACTTTTTTTGAGTAGGTAGAAAACACTTAAGTACTTGATCAAGATAAAAACTTTTCACACAAACACTTTCAAAACAGTTTTCGAAAACAACTTCGTCACACTCTTGAGAACATATACAAGAGTTATCACAAAGTTAAAAAAAACTTTTCAAAACACACACAAGCAATTTCAAAATGAGCAAGTACCTAAGAGCCCATAGAAAACTACGAATAGAAAGGGCGCTAACATCTTCCCTTTCTATAATCTACCCACCGTACTCAGAAACATCTTGAAAAAGGTTTTTTCTTTTCTTTTTCCCTTTTCCTTTGTTGGATAAAATAAAAGACGGTGGCGACTCTTGCTTACCGTGAAATTTGCAAATACAAACGCAAAAACTAGTATAACAGTCGGTTCTGCCCACTCTATCACAGAACTGGCGACTCTGCTGGGAAATATGAAAAGTGGGGTATACCTTAAGATCTAGGTCATTTTTAAATTACTTTCTTGTCTGCTTTACCTGCTTTATCTTTAAGGGTTTTTGCTTGGGTGTTGTTGAAGATCCTACACCCAGATCTGGGGGAACTTTTTAGGTAAACATCAATAGATCGTGGAGACTGTATGGTGTAGACCGATATGGTTTAAGCGATGGTTGTGTTGGTGTGACACTTTGGTTGGTACCGGTATCCTTCGTGTGGAAACAAGGAGAATACGGGGCCGCCACGTGGTATCTTGAAGCACTAACGGACCTTAGAACCTTAGTTGAACAAACTTGGCCATTAGAAAGTAGTGAGATAGCCGGCCTCAGTATAAAGTTGAGGATTGGTTGATACTCGATTCTACACTCATTGAGATCATACTTTTGGGATATTTCGACCACAAGAAAAGATTGCCTGATCTGAAACAATGCCCGATAAAGGATGATCAATGATATTGAGAATCCTTAGAACCCGGTTACTTTTTGAAGACAGGTTGAGCCAACTAAACTTCAAAAGGGTACTTAAGTATTGAATCCATGCAAGCCTAAACCTAAGGCTACTTGTGTGACTTGTTTGCTTTCTTTGCCTAACAATTTGAACTCATTGCAGGGCTTTGTTTGTATTCCTTGCAGGACCTTGTTTGTATAAATCCAATAAATTGGTTTCTTACCCTGCATTGTTTCTTGATGCATAGCATACACATCATAGCATCATAACATAAAATATCATACTAACCATTTCAAGGATCTCGAGGGCCTGTGATGCAGGTTATGATGAACCAGACATCTAGCAAGGGGCAAGGGGATTTATTTTCCTCTAGCCAATGTCGTCAAAAGATCAAAACACGACAACTTTAGTCAAGGTCTATGACCCACTTGATATGGTGAGCTTGACTCTTGTAGAAGAAATCTCAATGATACAAAGTTCTTCAATCAAAGCTGCAAAATTTCAACTTCTGACGTTTCTTGTTTACCCCGAGAGATCCTGGAAAACATTACATACATATATCATACATATCATTGCATAACAGGTCTTCCAGTACAGGTCTCTTATGTTCTCGCTGATTATTTTAGCAATGGATTTCCAACAAGACAATAGAGATCTTCAAACTCAAGAAGCTCAGTTCAGGGAGATGTTCCTAAACCTATCCAAGGGGCAGGAAGAGTTGAAAACACTCCTCGCTGGGAACTTGGTCAAGAAAAGTCCTGAAGACAATAAGGACGAATGGCTGGAACAACTGCAAGCTGAGGTAGATGCAATGAAAACCCAAATGATGGGGAAGATGGCTCTTATCCAAGGCCTAGCCCAGGGACAAGAAGATTTGGGATCCATCATCAACCAACTTCATAAAGACGGATACAACAATATGAAGCAAACAGTCGAGGCCGGGGACCAAGTCATTGATCAACCTCCAAGAAGACAAAATGTTGGTTTGGTGAAGAGTGGACCTTTCCAAATTTCTACCATGTCACGGGTCCAACATCAACCTCACCAAAAACAACGGGTTAATTAGAGTAAGCCGGATATACAGAAAAGGCAGTTTACCAAACTCAACGTGTTGCTGTCTCAAGATTTGCAACACCCGTTGAGATGAATTTGATTACGTTGATAGGACATCATCTGAATCCCAAGACTTCTTCTCCTAAGTACAACCCGGATACAAGGTGTGCTTATCATTCTGGTAGCCCAGGGCACGATACTAACGATTGTTGGGTGCTGAAATATAAGATTCAGAATTGATTGACGCCAAGGAGATCGAATTCGACCCTCTTGAGTATCCCAACGTGACCACTGCTCCCTTGCCAAAACATGGCTAGGATTGAAAGCATTTTTGTTCATTTGAATTCTGAAGTTGTATTTTCTTTGCTTATTCGGACAATTATTGTCATATCAAACTTTATTATTTCATTAATGCATTACACATGTTTGTCTTGAGTTAATTTTTTTTTCATTATGCTTAAACTGATTTATACTTCCTTTTCATGATATTCAACTCTCGACTAAAAACTCTAAGCCTTAGAGGGATGATGACGAAAAAGATACCACAATCTCTACGACATGCTTTTGAACAGACCACGCTAACGATGTACAAGCGTTGTTTCAAATCTCAAACAATGTAGTCATAAGGAAGATAATCTCTAGTCAACCCCTTTGAGCCAAAGAAGTAGGAGTTTTTCTTTCACACAAATTAAAACCCTTAATCATAACTTGGGGCAGGGTAGTTTTGTCAGTTAATTCAGAGGCGCATTCAGTCGCAATCTTCCGCTTCGCACATAATGAATAGCGTCGAAGATGTCCCTCCGAATCAGAAGATGGTGATGGTTTCGCAAAATCATCAAAGCAGGAAATCATTAATTTGCAAAAGAAAATCCCATTAAGTCAAATTCTATGAAGGAGACTTAAGAAAAAAATGGGGGCATCCCACTGAATGTAATTACAAAAAGAAACAGTTCAGGCAAAAGACAGGGATAGTAAAATAAAAAAGAAAGAGGTCCTACAAATCCTCAACAGAAAGAAGGTTACAAAAATGACTGCATATTCAAAACAAACTTTCACTATTCGAACCATCACCGAAACATCAAGGACAATACTTCAGGACTCAACTGGGATTCTAAACATGCAATTAGCTGAGTATAGGACTGAAGGACATCACAACGAACGAGTGGGTACAAATAAATTTTGAGCCTTTATCCTTTGTTTCTTAAACCGTGAACCAGGCCACGTTATAACCCTTAAAAGTCCTAGCTGAAGCACGGGTTAGTTTGGAAGCATACTGTTACAAAGGTATCCTGACTCCTGTAGGACTTATTACGAATCCCGAGTTGATAACACATTCTTGCAAATTTTGTGTTACTACACAAAACACATTTTCAAAAACAAATTTCTTTTTAAGACAGACATGAGTTTTGCATCCTTTAAATGACATTGTTTGCATATGACTAATTGTTTGACAACAGAGAAATCCGCACAATGGATATTCAATGAACAAACATCCTCTCAATGGACAGAATCACCTCAGCAGGAAGGGCACTTCCAATAAAAAGTCTTCCATAAGCAAGGGGCATGACATGATGTCTAGCACACCTGGGGCAGGCTCTCCAAAAGTTCCAAATTACCAGGGGAAGATCTCCATCTGAATCACTTGGGGCATTACGCACGCATTCCATTAACGAATCATGTGCCATCAAGAAAACATTTTTACGGTACTGCAACACAACACTACGGACAGTGACAACTCCCTACATCTTGAGAGTGTGGACATAGTCGGAAAAGACCTGCTAGGTTGACTGGCCTAGGCAAAAATAAGGGCATCCCGTTGAACCAAAAAAGGTTCGGGAAAAAAGTTAGGGATATACATATGAAAAATATGTACACCCGACAAGTCGAAAACCTGAAAAGACGGCTTAGGAAAAAAAGGGTATCCCAGTGGACTGAAAATCTGAAAAGACAGTCCAGGCAAAAGTTAGGGATTAAAGCGTACGAATATGTCCCGTCATCTTATCATTTGTTTATCAGTAGAAGACTTATCATCTTGATCATCATCCACCAAGCCTACGCCGGTACTTTCTCCAACAGGCACAGGGGAAGAAACGTCTTGATGCGAAGTCACCGCTATGTCCTCAGCACACGTCCCCGTGACATCTACACTCCCCACAGAGTAGAGGCAACTAAAGCTTTGACATCGGCTTCCCCAAACAGGAGTTACTTTCCCCAGCAAAGTTCCTTTAGAGAGTCGGCGTCTATATTCTCCAGCCAAATCTTATAATCGCAAGCGGTTTATAAAGTTTTCTCCCGAGAAGAGTTTATTTCTCTGAATAAAGAAGGTCAATCCCCAACAGAGTTTATTCCTCCAGCCATGGAAGTTCATCCCCCTGCGGAGTTTATTTCTCTGAATTGGCAAAATATTCCAGCAAGGCGTCTCCTTCTCAAACAGAGTTATTCTTCCGCAGAGTTATTCTCAAGCAGAGTCTCTCCCGGTAGAATATTCACCATCTCCAGTGGAAGTAGAAGAACCACTTTTTTTACGACGGTCAGAAACTCAAATTCCATTACTCTCCAGCAGCCGTCAGGGATTTATTTTCCCACTCGAATATGTCACAATAGCATTTCATGTTCATACATCATGACGTGCGTGTACATATTGCATACAGCATAATCTCATTTATTTCGAGAACATCGTCATACAATGCATTTCATGCATCACATACAATTAATCATGTACCTTTTTAGGAAAGGTGGTTATCATCAACAATTTCCAGCGGGTCCAAGATTAGCTCCTGAAACTAAACAAAGTAATTATCTGCGCGACCAAATGCCGCTTTACACGGGTTCGTCACAAAGCAATCTTACACGGGTTTCTCCTAAATGCAGCTTCACACGAGTTTATCTTGAAAAATATCACACAGGTCCCTTCTGAAGTGTTACACGAACTCATCCCGAAGCAACCTTACCTAGGTTCCTTCTCGGTTCAGATGCCGTTTTACCCAAACTCCCCACGAAGCAACCTTACCTAGATTCCTTCTCTGTTCAGATGCAGTTTTACCCAAACTCCCCACGAAGAAACCTTACCTAGGTTCCTTCTCGGTTCAGATGAAGTTTTTCCCAAACTCTCCACGAAGCAACCTTACCTAGGTTCCTTCTCGGTTCAGATGTAGTTTTACCCCCACGAAGTAACCTTACCTAGGTTCCTTCTCGGTTCAGATGCAGTTTTACCCAAACTCCCCACGAAGCAACCTTACCCAGGTTCCTTCGCGGTTCAGATGTTGTTTTACCCAAACTCCACACTAAGCAACCTTACCTAGGTTCTTTCTCGTTTCAGATGCAGTTTTACCCAAACTCCTTACGAAGCAACCTTACCTAGGTTCCTTCTCGGTTCAGATGCAATTTTACCCAAACTCCCCACGAAGTTACCCTACGACCCAGGTTCCTTCCCATAAGCATTACTATCCAGGCTTTCATCTTGAAGTAACCCTACGACCCAGGTTCCTTCCTATAAGTCCTACTATCTAGGCTTTCATTTTGAAGTAACCCTATGACCCAGGTTCCTTCCCATAAGCCCTATTATCCAGGCTTTCATCTTGAACTAACCTTACTATCAAGGTTCCTTCCCATAAGCCCTATTATCCAGGATTTCATCTTGAAGTAACCCTACTATCCAGGTTCCTTCCCATAAGCCCTACTATCCAGGTTACTTCCCATAAGCCCTACTATCCATACTCTCATCTCGAAGTAACCCTACTATTTAGGTTCCTTCCCATAAGCCCGAATATCCAGGCTTTCATCTCAAAGTAACCCTACTATCCAGGTTCCTTCTCATATCACTACTATCCAGGCTTTCGTTTCAAAGTAACCCTACTATCCAGGTTCCTTCTCATATCCCTACTATCTAGGCTTTCATTTCGAAGTAACCCTAATATCTAGGTTCCTTCTCGTAGCCCTACTATCCAGGCTTTCATTTAGAAGTAACCCTACTATCCAGGTTCCTTCTCATAGCCCTAATATCCATGATTTCATTTCGAAGTAACCCTACTATCCAGGTTCCTTCTCATATCCCTACTATCAAGGATTTCACTTCGAAGTAACCCTACTATCCAAGTTCTTTCTCATAGCCCTACTATCTAGGCTTTCATCTCGAAGTAACCCTACGACCTAGGTTCCTTCTCATAGCCCTACTATCCAGGCTTTCGTTTCGAAGTAAACCTACGACCCAGGTTCCTTCTCATAACCTTACCATCCAAATTTATTCTCTCTTATCTCCAGACAACAGTTTACAACACTGTAAGACCTGGACCCGACCAGATACGGTCGATTTCACATTTCCCCAGTAAGTCGTTGTGCAGCCTGGACCCTAACCAGATATGCAGTTTACTTCCACTTCCTCAATCAGGAGTTAATTCCCCAAAAGAGTAATGGACAGCTGAAGCTCCTATACCCTATTTCCCATGACATAAATCAACATTCCCCGGCGAAGTCCTCCTCAACGGAAGGTACGGGAATTCTTGCAAAGGAATCTCTTATGCAACCGATATATTTTATTGATGGAATATTTAAGCCCATCTCCGACGATTCTCTGTCGACTTCCAAATGGAATCTTTAAGTTCATTCCCGATATCACCAATCATTATTACTTCATGCAAGTGCAAATTTATGGGCACTCTAGTGTTCAATCATCTTCTACCTTCAGATCATGAAAGGCAGAACAACCAACCTACATCCTTAGGTTTAAGAAGATTGAACAGGGGCAGATGTTATACCCCAAAATTTTCCCTCTCATTTTACTCAAAACATACTCCTAGAGGTCCTCAACTTGCCAAAGGATGCCTAAGGATTGACCAGACAAATCTTCCTCCTAAGGAAATAAGCCTCAAATAAGGGTTTCACTCCTCATTGAGATGTTTGAGTTTACAAGGGTCCTAAGTGGTTTCCATTGCCATAATATGTCCTCAAGATCATCCATGCCAAGTTTCATGCCTTGCACAAGAAGTTTGTCCAATCAACTGCTTAAATGCCTGAAAATCAACTGTACTATGTCAAAAGTCATATGTGACCCACATATAGTCAAACTTCAAGATTTTTGGTCAATATCAACATTTTGAAGTGATATCCATCATTTGATCAAGGGTTGATCATGATTCGTCAAGGAATGCTCCTAATTCATCAAAACTTAAAAGATGCTAAATTAGGGTTCTTGTAGGAAAAGTCAACCAAACTTTGACCAGGCATAACTTTCTCATACTTTATCATAAATTTCTCATCCAAGGCTCATTTTTAAGAGAATCCAATTACCTATAACTCATCTTGATCCCTCAAGTTCAAGAAATGCACTCATGAAAAGATATAAATTCAGACATTATAGGTCCTTTTCAAAAGTCAACAAAAACACCTTTTGGGTCAAAGCTTCTTACATGAACATGGAAGATCCAATTGAGACGAAAACAAAGAGGTTTCTTAGGGGACATCCTAAGATTTCTAAAAAGTCCAAGAACACCCTCATAGGGTTAAAATTAAAAGAGATATGCATTGTCAAAGTTGGCCAATGTTTGAAAAAATGCATGAAGCAAATATTGACCAAACATGGATTTTTTCCAAATGGGCCTATCTTTTCAAGTTTGAAACTCATTCCTAACATGATCCACGACCTCTAAGCCCACCCATACATTTTTCTACTATTTATGCTATTTATTTTGATATTTTATTCATTAAAATTCAGAATTAAATAAATAAATAATAGAAATAATGTAAATTTTAATGTGAATCCATTTTGGGCAAGTTTTATGCTGGTTTATGTCAATTGATTTCATGCAATAACCCTTAAAATATGTCCAGGTTCATCCACGTGTGAAAATGGCATAAAATCATCAAATATGTCATTTTTTTTCAAATTTTGATCATGATCTTAAAACACAACATTATGAGGGAGATTATTTCCATGCTTTCTTGTCTCCTCATTCTCCTTTATAAATATAGAGCCATACAAGCTTGAAAGAAACGAAATTCCTCTCTAAAAAGCTCTTCAAAAAGCTCTCCAGAAATCAAAGAATTGGTGCAAGTCATATCTCGAGGTTCCGGTCTCTCTCGATTGACATCAAGCCTCAAACCATCCTCTTGAAGTCCTCAGGAGTCTTACAAGTCCCAAGAGCAATCTATCACACGCCTAACATGCCCCCATTTGACAACACTGGTTTGGTAAAATTTTAAACTTTGAATCTCTAATTTTAATCACATTTCATGGCATGCTAACATTTGTTTGAGTTTATATAGAACAATTAGGGATGGTTGAATCAGAGGTTCCACGCAAGAATATGAAAACACCATGGTTAGAGCATGAAGCTTTCGAAGATTTGGACCTAGGGATTTCTGATGATTGCACCCCCTGTTTACTTTTGCTACTAGGTCCATCTTTATTTTCTTGTTTTATTCATTTCATTTATTTCTTTTAATCCCTTTTTTTTATTTTAATCAATAAACAAATATAAAAATCACATAAAAATAGATTTAGGATTTTTCTTAATTAAATTTTAATTTTGGTAAATTAATTAACTAATCACTTTAACTTTTTTTTAAAATTAAAATTAATAGAACTTAGGTTTAATTTCATTTTAATTCATTTTCCTTTTCGTAACAAAAATACCAAAAAAACATAGAATTAATTTCTTTTATTTAAATTTCATGTTTCTTTAATAATTAACTTTTTTTATATAGATCTAGATCAAGTATTTTTTAACTTAAACCATTTTTATAAATTAAAACAAAAACCAACAAAAAGATTTTTTATATCTTAGGATTTTTAGACATCTTTTCAAATTTGTGCGTTATTATTCTTTCACACTTCATTTTATTATTGTAACTGTATGTTGGGATGTAATAGATGATTAGTAGGACGTTTACCGCTTTTATTTATTTTTTCCTCCAGTTTTGGATATGTACATAATCCCCCTCCCAAAAGCCTTGTAATAGCTAAGTTTTATATTTCTGCACTTTTAAATTACTGCAATTATTAACTGCTAGATGTATGACTAATAGGATTGTATGGAAAGAATAATCAAACATTAGCTAACTTAACACAAGACTAAAATAACTGAACATAACACACCTTGCACATATGCACCCTTAGGGTATGCCTCACTTGGTTGCCTCAAAAACAATGGTCATGTCCCTCGAACGTAGGGATATATTAGCAAAGACCCACAATTTAAAGTTGTCATAAAGATCATAGTCCCTTACTGTCCCTCGAGTTACCTACGAGAAATGATCTTATGACGATAGTCCCTTCGAAATGCTAAGGTATCTTTACTTGTCTCCTTCAGAGACCATTTCGTCCCTTTGAATGTCCCTTACAAATCCAACGACGAAGCTACTTACTCCTTAATAGTAGGATAGCGCTGTCTAAAAGAAACTAAAACGAACATACTTTTTTTCGAGTAGGTAGAAAACTCTTAAGTACTTTCTCAAGACAAAAACTTTTCACACAAACACTTTCAAAACAGTTTTCAAAAACAATTTCGTCACACTCTTGAGAACAGATATAAGGGTTATCACAAAGTTAAACAAAAACTTTTCAAAACACACACAAGTAATTTCAAAATGAGCAAGTACCTAAGAGCCCGTAGAAAACTACGTATAGAAAGGGTGCTAACACCTTCCCTTTCTATAATCTACCCCCGTACTAAAAAACATCTCGAAAAATGTTTTTTCTATTCTTTTTCCCTTTACCTTTGTTGAATAAAATAAAAGACGGTGGCGACTCTTGCTTACCGCGACATTTGCGAATACAAACGCAAAAACTAGTATAACAGTCATTTCTGCAACCTTATCAAGCATGACCTTGTAGCAAAAGGTGCCCCATTGCGTAACGAAAGTGGTCTTCTCTATGTCTTCAGGAGCCATCCTAATTTGATTATAGCCGGAGAAGCCATCCATGAAAGAGAAGACTTTATGCTGAGCAGTGTTGTCGACCAAGATATCAATATGAGGTAGAGGGAAGTCATCCTTGGGGCTTGCCCTATTCAGATCCCTATAATCTACGCACATGCGTACTTTTTTGTCTTTCTTCTGTACTGGCACCACATTTGCAACCCATTGGGGATAAGATGTCACAGCTAGGAATCCGGCTTCAAATTGTTTCATCACTTCAGCTTTTATCTTTTCAGACATGTCAGGCCTTATGCGACGAACTTTTTGTTTGACATGAGGAAAATCTTCTTTTGTCGGCAGACGATGAACTACAATGTCGTTAGACGATGAATTACAATGTTGGTATCCAACCCTGGAATATCTTCATACGACCAAGCAAACACTTTCACATAGTCATGCAACATCTGAACCAACCTGCTCTTGACATTGTTTTCTAAGTTAGCGCCAATCTTAACCTCTTTCTTGTCTGTCTCAGTACCTAGGTTGATGACTTCAACTGACTCTTCGTGCGGATGAATAGCTTTTTCCTCTTGTAATAGAAGTCTGGCTAGTTCTCTCGGTATTTCACAATCTTCCTCGCCTTCGTCTTTGGCTTGGTTAATTGGATGTTCCAAATCATAGTCGGAAATAGTAGATTCATTGGTAATGAGATCCAGAGTGGATGAGGACCTGCAAGAGTTTGTGTGTGTGCATGTAAGACACATGGCTATTTTGAAAAACGTATTTGAAAAAAATGAAAGATAATGAGCACAAAGATTTGAATGCAAAAGTCCAATGATCTGTATTGAATGATCATATGATAAAATGAACATAAATAAAACCCTTGACAAATAGACCATAGTTCCCTGGGCCAGGCACGTGGCTTAAAAGTCATTGTTTAATATTACAGACAAAATGTTATTGAATTAATAGAAAGCAATAAACAAGTAATTACTCTTCAACAAAGGAGACGGGAATGAAGTCCTTTGCGTGCCAATTGTTCAACTTTGTTTAGTAGGGTATACCCATTCTTCAAATACACATTCACATCAGAATCAACCACAACGTTAACTTCATGACCTCCAATACGGAGAGGGGGCTTCCCTGCACGAACGCGCCTTACTTCCTTCTGAGCCTTGATAGTGAAACCCAAACCACATTTGTATGCTTTAAATGGGATCTCGAGGAGTTGCCCCCAATTATCATAGCTTCCTTCTTCGACTGCAGCACGAGCATCTTTAAATGAAACCATCTTTGGCACGACCTTAACAGCTTTGGACACATCAGAGGAACATTTGGAAGTAGCAAATATTGGTGGCATAACTTCAAAAGCTTGACACAGGGTTTCTATAAATTCTCCATCCATCTCCACATATTTGAAAGAGATGAGGTGGCTTAGCATGAACTCCTCCTCACCACAGACAGTGACAATCCTTCCTTTGACCGGATACTTGAGCTTTTGATGAAGAGTTGATGTTACTGCCCCAACTCCATGGATCCAAGGGAGACCCAACAAACAGGAGTAGGTAGGACGAATATCTATGATGTAGAAAGTAGAGTTGAAAATCTGTGAGCCCACCTTGATCGGAAGGTCCACCTCTCCATGAACTGTCCTTTTGGACCCATCGAAAGCCCTCACAATAATATCACTTGGTTTCAAAACTAGTCCTTCACAATCTAAACGGTCCAAAGCCCCCTTGGGTAGCACGTTTAAATAAGATCTAGTGTCAACCAGAACATGTTCTAGGGTAGTCTCCTTACATTCAACAGAATTCTACAGAGCTTTGTTATGGTTCTTCCCAAGTGGTGTCAGATCAGCATCCGAGAACCCCAAACCATTGTCGACCGTCAAGCTTGCCACACAATTTTCAAACTGGTCAGTTGTGGTCTCATGAGGGACATGGGCCTTCTTCAAGAATTTGATTAACACCCGATCATGAGCATCAGAACAAAGTAGCAAAGATAACATGGAAATCTTGGAAGGGGTTTTCCCCAACTGCTCTACAATCTTGAAATCACTACTTTTTATAATTTTCAATATCTCATCCATTTCACGAGCAGAAGGTTCCTCATCGACAATGTCTTTTGCAAGCATTTCTGTCTCGACAGGCTCAACAACTTTCTCTATTCCCCTCGGGACAACACTAGGCTTAGTAGTGGTAATACATACATGTGCCTTTATAGCAGTTGGTGGTGAGATGTTGGGTGAAAATATTCTCCCAGTTCGGGTCACCTTACTAGAGTCAGTAATGTTACCAATGTCATTAGCTTTTCTTTCTTCAATCCAAGCATCTTACTTTATTCCATGGTAAAACACCTCAGCATCATAGTTCCATGGCACTGCCTTGTTGGAAGAGTACAAAATTGGTCCGGGAGCAGTAATTATTAGAGGAGAAACAATTGGTTCATTTGAAATCCTGATAGGACCTTTGGAGGAGATCCTAAGAGGCTTGTTTGAGATGGTTATGATGGAGAGGTCTTCAATCTTATTGGTCAAACTTTTGGCAGACGAAGTCTTTTCAAATAGGATCTCATGGTTATTCATCAGGTGTTGAATTCCTTCCTTTAGCCATGTGCATCTATTGAGTTGTTTGGCACAACAATTGCAATCCTTCAAACAGCCAGGGAAAATCCCGGCTTTCAACATATTCTTTTTGGTAGTGGTTAACGGAGTAGTCAAGTCTTCGACGAAGGAAACAAAAATGGTGTCTTCAACAGCATTGACACCCTTGCCATGATTTGGCATAGGCGCGGTGATTACATTCGGAGTTGGAGGAGGATCAAACTCAATGGTCTTCTTATCTATTAAGTCTTGAATTTTATTCTTCAGTGCCCAGCATTGGTAAGTCTCATGCCCGGGACTATTGGAGTGATATGCACACTTAGTATTCGGATTATACTTGGGTGAAGAGGTATCTGAATTGGCCGGAGGATCATGCAGTGTCACCAAATTAGCCTTTAGCAGGTGCTGTAAGGCTCAGGATAGTGACATGCCTATCCTTGTTAATTGTCTTCGCGGAGTCTCAAACTGTTGATGATTGGCAGATGGTTTTGAGTAGGAGTTGGATTGGAAATCCGGACAGCATTAACGGACTGGCGGTCATCCTTCTTGGTACGGGCCCTTTCCCTATACACAACATTGATCTCTTTCTTCCCGGTGAAGGGTTTCTTTACGGGATTGGAGGTGGAAGCAGACGCTATGGGAATCTTCCAGCTTTTGATGCCGCTCTCAACCCTTTCACCGGTAAAGATTAGCTCGGTGAAACCGTATGAAAAACAACCAACCAATAAGTTAAATAATGGACTAGATAAAGTGCCCATAAACATATAAATGTGCTCCCTATCAGTCAAAGGTGGTTGAAACCTATTGGCAAGGTCTCTCCACTTTTGGGCATACTCTTTGAACCCTTCATCCTTACCCATTGTCATGTCTTGCAACTGAACTCTTGTCGGCGCCAGATCGGCATTATACTGGTATTGGTGGTAGAAAGCGGTGGCTAAGTCTTCCCATGTATGGATATAGGAACCATCCAATTGGTAAAACCACTCTAGTTGCGTCCCAGCCAAGCTTTCCTGAAAGAATTGAACCAAAAGTTTCTTGTCAACGGTGTGCGGTTGAATTTTGCGCACATAAGACTTCAAGTGAAGTTTTTAACAAGAAACCCCATCTTATTTTGCGAAGACTGGTATCTTGAATTTGTGGTGAATGACAACCCCAGATATTAAACCCAAATCATCAAAATTTAAACTGGGGACGGATTGAATCTCAACGGAATTCAATCTGTCTTCTAGCTTCTTGTACTTAACATCGGCAGGAGGATACTGCTCGTCAAAATAATCCTCATCATCATACGCTTGATCATTAATACACCCAGCCTGGGTACTCTTTGCTTCTCCAATCTGATTCTCTTCTTCCTCAGACGAATCTTCCACCACCGATATCTGACAGATCGACTCTCTGAATCTTCTACCCATGTTGACTAAAGCTTTCCTCTTTGGTTTCTTTTTGGCTGCTAGCAACGCCATCAAATCTTGTTGTCCATTGGCCAGGGTCAGCAGAGTCTCTTGAAACTGAGAATTTTGTGCTTGTAGGTCCTTCATTGTTTTCTCGATATCCATCTTGCTGAAATAAACAGCAGAAAGATAAGGAAATATGTCGTGTGAAAACCTGTTATGTTATGATGCACGAAAGATGTATATGCAAATGATTTAAAGGATTTATGAAATTTAAATTTGTATAGACAAAGAATAAACAAACGTCAATTTTCATTAATTAGTTCAAAATGATTACAACATGCCTCTTGGGCTTATAAAATAACTCTCGAAGATAAAAAGGTCGAACGCATCCTCTTTGGTGCAAGATAGGCGTTTAAGCTTCGTTCTTCATGTAGCTGCTTTGTAAGCTCCAAAACCCTTTTCTCACTCGCATAACACTGAGTTTCGAAAGTGTCTCGTTCTTCCTTTAGCTGAATCCAACCTTTTTGCAAGTCTTAAAGAGAAGTAGGCATGTTGGGATGGAGGACAGTATACAAGACTTCTTCTTTAGCAACAAGCTCCATAATAACTGGTAGGATGGAGGGGTAAGGCATCATGAGTTTCTGAGCACGAGGTCACACCCACCTAAGATAAGGTTCAAAGGGAATATAATTCTTGTGTCCCAGTGTCCCACTATGTGATTTTTTTATCATCATCCAAGCTCTCATAAACCGCTGACGTTAACCTTGATCGTCGCTCTCATAGTCAAATACCATTCCTTAGATGAGTATGTCATGAGGACCATCTCTTCGGGTGTAACCAAACTGTCGTAAAGCTAAGAAAGGGTTGTAAGTGATACCTCCCCTAATTCCAAGTAAAGGGACATTAGGGAATTCCCCACAATGGTCAATGATAGAAGTATCCGCCAAGGATCTCGAACACCAATGGATATCAGAGTGGGTGAGGGACATCATCCTTTGAGACCATGTCAATCTTTTCTCATTCTTCAATGTCGATCGAGGTAAGTGTGAAATAAACCACTTGGAAAGTAGGGCAATACAACACAAGAGAGTACCTCTTTTCTTCATGGTGCGGGTATGGAAACAATGTAAGATGTCTCCCAGCAAGGTAGGTATAGGATTATGAGAGAGAAAGACTATGATGGCATTAACATCTATGAATTGGTCCGAGTTGGGAAATAGAACCAAACCATACATGAGAAGGGCTAGGACATCCTCAAAGGCTTGAAAATCTAAATCTTCCCAAAATGAACGAGCCCTCTCCAATAAGAACTTGGCTAGGAACCCTTGAAATTCGCTTCTTGTCTCCTAATTTTCTATAATGTCATCCCTCTTCAGATGCAGGGCTTCGGTAATGACTTCAGGTTTTGGAATCCCTTCTAAACCGGTGAATGGTGCTTGATCAAGCACGGGCACTCCTAATAACAAAGAGAATTTTTCTAGTGTTAGCACTAACTGATAGTCAGAGAAAGTGAAGCAATGATGCATGGGATCAAAGAATTGGAAGAGTACGCACATCATCTCTTCTTGGAAATTGGAGGTATCCAAATTGAGGAGTCGACCATACTTCTTACTGAAACAAGAGTCTTCAGGTACCCTTGACACTAACTCTTGGAGTTGAGGTTATGCTTTCACAAAGTTGATTCGAATGGTATTTCTTCGGACGGAGTTCATGGCCTACAAAACAAAAACAAAGATAAATTCCTAAATCCTTGAAATGGTTAGTGTGTATGATGTTTATGATATTTATGATGTTATGTACAATTAAGCATATACACACAAGGCAAACAAATCCTTAGGTTTGGGATTGCATGGAGTTTTATAGGTAAGTACCCCCTTGAAGTTTAGTTGGCTCAAACCTGTCCTAGTAATAGTAACCGGGTTCTAAAGGGTCTCAATATCACTGACTTTTCTTTTAGGCATTGTCTCAGCATAATCAATCTTTTCTTGCGGTCGAGATATTCCAAAAGTCCAATCTCAATGAGTGTAGTATCGAGTATCAACCAATTTTCAACTTTCCACCGAAACCGATTATCTCACTATGTCCTAATAGCCAAGTTTGTTCAATTAAGGTTCTAAAGTCAGTTAGTGCTTCATGACGCCACTCAACGGCCCCGTATTCTCGTCGATTCAACATAAGGGATACCGGTACCCACAAATGCGTCACACTAACATAACCATTATTTCAACCATATCGGTCTACACCGTACAGTTTCCATAATCTGTTGCTACTTACCTAAAAAGGTGTTCCAGATCCGGGTAGAGAATCAAAGCAAACCCAAGCAAGGAACCATAATGTAAAGCAAACAAGTCAAACAATGATAGAAAATAAAGGTGATTTATCCCTAAGTTAACCCCACTTTTAAGTTTTTCCCCAGCAGAGTCGCCAGTTCTATAATACGGTGGGAGAACTGAATTGAGATGTTTTGCATTTTATCGCAAATGTTGCGGTTAGCAAGAATCGCCACCGACTTTCCTTTTATCCAAAAGAAAAGATGGAAAATAACAGGAAAGACCTTTGAGATTATTTCTTGAGTTCGGGGGGTAGATTATGAAAATGGAAGGTGTTAGCACCCTTTTCATCCATAGTTATATATGGGCTCTTAGTTGCTTTCTAGATCACTTGCTTTGTTTGAAATTGTGTTTGGTGGTGGTTTTTGAAAGTATTTTGAAAAGACGCCTTTGTTTAGGAAAACTTTGTAATGGTTCTCGTTCGTAAGAACGTACCCAAAGTGTTAGACTTTTGAAAATATTTCATGTTTGGAAAGTGTTTGTTTGTTTTGAATGTTAGCAAGGAGGTTTATTTTGAAAGTGAGCAAGCAACTAAGAACATTTCTACCTACTCAAACTACTTTTGTTCATTTCTCCTTTCCTTTGATATTTCTATCTCACCATTGATTGGTAACAAGCCTTATCTTTGGATGTAAAGGGACGGCCGTGGGTCATCGTATAGTCATGATAGCAATATTGTAAGATATCATAGCATTTCTCTTTTAGGGACTAAGATCATTTGAAAGGAAACATTTAAAGCGTCATCGAGGGACTATGATCATGTATTTTTTATTATTTTTTCTAAGACAACCCACATGCATAACATGTCCATTTTTGTAAGGTAACAAGTGGAATTACTCTAAGGGTGCATGTGTGAATAGTGTGTTTGATTTGCATGCATTTAATCTTTGATTAGGGTTATCTACTTGTTGATTTTATCTTTCCATACAAACCCTAATTACTAGCATTTATATGAAAGCGATAAATTGCGGAAAGTAAAATTACTACGCTATTACATCATTAGGGGGATGGGGTATACAAATTTACAAATGGGGATTGCAAGAAATTAAACCTAATTATATATTACAACCATATTGAATAATGTACAAGAAATGAAAATATAATATACAAGGATATAAATGGAAAAGAAAAGGATTTTTGTTTGGATTTTGAGGAAAGGGTTTAGTTTTCACCTAATTAACTAAAAGAAATAATTAACTAAATTAGGAAACTTAAACCTAAATTAATTAAGAAAAGAAATTAAATTAGAAATCATTTTTAGGGTTTTTTAGAAAAGGGTTTAAGTTTAATCAAAATAGCATGGAAATTAATTAATTAAAAGAAAACCTAAATTCTAAGTTGATTTTAATTATGAAAAAAAAAGATAAAATAACTAAAGCTAAATCTAATTATTAATTTATTAAGAAAAAGAAATTAAGTTTGTTTAAGAAAATATTTTTGTCTTTTGTTTTTTAAAGGAATAAAATAAGTGAATAGGAATATATTAGATATATAAATAAATAAACTATTTTTTTGGATTTTTATTATTAATAATAATAATAATAATAATAATAATAATAATAATAATAATAATAATAATAATAATAATAATGATAATAATAATAAAGAAAAACAAAATAAAATATAAAAATAAAAGTCAGGGGGCTTGAAATGGAATGTGGTAGTTTGTTAGGAAAAATAGTTTTTGAATCTTGGCCCAATGGGACTTTCGTAAGCAGAAAGATAAAATTAAAAAAAGGTTGGGCCTGCGTGGTAAATGGAAACAAGGGGTCAGAAATAGCTAAAAAGTAAGGGCCCAGTTGTAGAGGCCCAGGCGCTGGTTATTGCAACAAAAAAGAAAGAAAATGTTGGAAAATATAGCAAATGGCAGCACTGGGAATTAAACCCATGACCTTGACTATAAACGCACGCTGCCTTTACCACTAGGGTGGCTGTACATCCGTTAAATTTACTGAAATCATAAATCTATAATACAAAAAAATTTCCAGAAATGAACTTCATCTTCAACCTTCAGCCAGGGTCCTTGTAACTCACTCATTTCTCATCCATTCACAAAACTTCCAACATCAAACTTGTTAGAAATTTCACCATGATTCTGAATATGTAAATAACTTAAACTAATTCTCAAAGATGTGCAAGAATTTCTAAAAGTACCAAATCCTGACCTAACTTTTTTCAGAGATTCAAACCTAAAATTCTCTAAGCTCAATCAATATAAATGAAAACTATGAATATATACAGCTTCAGGGCAATAATATCTAAATTTTATCTTCACAAATCTGAATCAAATGATGCTTGTATGAAGAGATAGAAGTTCAGAAAAAATACCTCAATAACTGGAAACCTTGAAATGAGTTTGAGCTACTTTCAAGGAGTTGTGATGATCAAATTTGCTTCCTCAAGTTCCTAGGAAGATAATGCAATGCCTAGCTTGAGCTATGGATGGCTGGAATGGTCTAGAGAAGTCAACTTGCAGACTCTGTTTTTTGGTTATAGAGGTTGATGAAAATGGTGTTACAGTTCCAAAACAAGGATAAGGATGGACTATATTTTAGTTATAGAAGCTTTGCAAATGAATTTGAGGGAAAACACACGAGGGAAATGATAGATACTAGTTCAAGGTCAGAACTATGTATCAATGGTGTTTTTAAGTAATTTCTGGTTTGTGAGTGTTTGAGAGAGCTTCAGGGTCTTAGAATTCGTGTGTTAGCTTGCAAATAGTATCTCTATTTATAAGCTAATGGTTTTTAGACTTGAAACAACACAGAATTTGAATTTACATGTTTAAGCTCAACGTGTGATTTTTTGAAAAAACAAATTTCCATGCCTTTATACTTGCTATTGTTGAGTGGTTGAACTTTAAACAAGCTTGCTTCTGACTTTGTGGATGGAGTGTACTGAAAGAGAACAAGTTAGGAGCTCAAGAAGCTGACTTTGTGCATAAAGCTTGCTTTACAAGAATGGATATGTTACTTTCTCCCCAAAATGGCAAAATGCTTTGGACAATGCTTGAATCAATTGGACAATTGATCAATCAGTTGTGTAAACATTAAATTAAGGAGTGAAAAACAAGTTTGAGGCCTGCAAAGTGAAGATTATGCAGCATGGCTATGGATTTGGTTCATGTTCATCACAAAATATGCCTTGTAAATCAAGTTTGAAACCCTAACTTCTCGCCTTCGATTTTATTAACTTAAGTATAATCTCAATGAGTTATCGCACATTTTGGTAAGCTTGTAACATCCCCTACAACCTTCATGTTTGAAATTTTCGAGAATTCAATTTGGAACTAGATGAAAAGTTGCCATGAAGTTAGATCAAAATCCTGCGTAACTAGGACAAAATTTCACTAAGTCTTTTTGGTTTCATGAGCATGTCTTCATGAATTCATAACTTGAGATCCAAGTATTTATATAAAAAGTTCTTCCCTACAATGTTTAAGATCTCATTGATATCTATAACTTTCATGTTGTAAGTTTCCCTTGAATCATCTTGCATCATGGTGGAAATTTGGCACAAAGTTGTGAAAAATGTGAACTTTCCAACACTTAGAAAAAATTCTAAGTCTTAGAATTTTGAATTTTCAAAGATGAATTTTGAATTTTTGATTTCTTGATGAACAAGTTTCATATTTTGACATGTCTTGATGAATTTTAATCTTTGAAACTTGATTTTGATCAAAAAGTCAAAGTTTGACTTTTTAGTATACAGTTGACTTTTCATTAGTTGACTGAAATTCAATTATCAATCAGTTGATCTTGAGAAATTTTTTGAGCCATGCCATTAGGTCAAAATGATGTATTTGAATCGTTGAGATCATGTCTTAAACCAATAAGTCATTTGTTAGGTCAAAGTCAAAAATTGAACCTCCTTAGTCAAAACCCTAATTTTGACCATTTGCCCTTTTGATGATCTGATCAAATTTATTGAGGAATCGTGATCCAAAATTGATCAATTGACATATATGAGTTCATAATGTTGATATGGATCAAAAATATTTAAGTTTGACTGTAAATTGGCCGCGGTTGACTTTTCCCCAATACAACTGATTTTAGGTCATCTGATCAACTGATTGAGCAAAAATGTGATCCAAGACTTGAAACTTGACATGAGAAAACTTGAGGGTTCCTAATGATCCATGAAAGTCATATGGGGCATTAAAAGTTCAATTTTCCTTGTGAAAACTCAAACCCTAATTTTCAGTTGTCAGTGCTTGAGGAGGTGTCTTGAGCTGATCAAACATTGGGTAGTCTTGAATCAATGAAGATCTTATGAGAGATTTCTTGAGAAATGAGAGGGTAAATTTTGGGGTACAATAGTGTCGATTTAAATGAACCAGAAAAAGGTCTTGGATTAACTTTTACTGGAATGGAAATTAGAAGAATCTTATTATCTATTCAACTGAACCAGACAAAAGTCTTGGAATATCTTCAACTAGATTAGGAATCAGAGAGATCTTAGTGGCGATCTGACTGAACCAGAGAAGGTCTTGAACTAACTTTGATTGGAATAGAAATCATAATAATCTTAGGATCGATTCAACTGAACCTCACAAAAGTCTTGGAATATCTTCAACTAGAATAGGAATCAGAGAGATCTTAGTGGCGATCTGACTGAACCGGAGAAGGTCTTGGGTTAACTTTGACTAGAATGAAAATCAGAAGAATCTTAGGAACGATTCAACTAAACCAGACAAAAGTCTTGGAATATCTTCAACTGGAATAGGAATCACAGAGATCTTATTGTCAATCCGACTGAACCAGAGAAGGTCTTTTGAGAACGTCTTTCTGCGGAAAATGCCAAAATAGCTCTTCATCAGACGTAGCTTTTGAGAAGACTACCGGGTCACGTAAGTAGTCAACAGTGTTTGTTGAATTGATCTTTCTTAAAAAAGGTAAAGATATAGTCGTATGCAATGTCATGATGTATGAAATGCCTTGTGATAATGTTCTCAAAATAAATGAGATTATGTTGTATGCAATGCGTATGCGCATGCCATAATGTATGAATATGGGATGTTGTTTGCGATATTTCTTAGCCTGGGAAAGTAAATCTCTGACTGCTGCGGAAGAGTATTGGGAAGCTGAGTCCTTCATTTCCTCTAGGGATGGTTAATGAATATGATTTTCTAGGGATTTCCCCTTTATGTTTGAGGGTACTCTGACGGGGATTGACTCTGCTTGAGAATAACTCTGGAGGGAGGATGCTTTGTTGGAAGATTTTGTCGATGTAGAGAAATAAATTCTGTTGAGGAATGAGCTTCCGCAGTTTTGAGAAATAAACTCTATCGGGGAGGAGGTTTTGTAAACTGTTTGAAATTATAAAACTCGGTTTCGGAGTACAGACTTCACCTCTCTGAAGGCACTTTGCTGGAGGAGGTAATTCTTGCTTGGGGAAGGAGAGATCAAAACTTTGGTTGTTTCTACTCTGTGGGGAACATAGACGTCACGGGGTCGTATGTAATGGTGACTTCATATCGAAATGTCTCTTCCCATGTACCATGCTGGAAAGAGTAATTGTTGGGACTGCAAATTGTTTTTTAGACTTTGCATCGTTTCTTAAAGTCATTAGAAACTGTCTTTCTGTTTTTTGTGCAAATATTTGTGAACAATGATCATATTTAAATGCATATGTCAAAAATAAGTCATTGGATGTTTTTGCAAAACAAAACAGAAAAAGAAAAATAAATAGTTTTGTACTTTCAAGGAATGATTTGTATTGATTTTTGAAGTTCTCCTATAATAGGTATTTTGTACAAAGAGACTGACGTTCTAGTAGGAGAACGCCGTCGTAAGAAATGAAAATTACACAAAATAGTGTACAAAGAGAAAACAACTATGTGTAAGAATCCCATTGAGTTTCAATTCTGTTATTGCCCTTATGCCCTTGAGCGTCTCATCACTTTTCCGCTTGTCCGAAGCTGACTGGATTGATCGGTACCATTTGAGCTTGATAGTCGATATTGAAGTCTGGTCACAAGGTGATCCAATGAGACATAGTGATACGCTTCAAATCCCTAACTTTTTCCTGGAGCGCCCTTTTGGTTTTTCAGTCCACCGGGATACCCTTTTTTGCCCAAGCCACCTTTTCAGGTTTTCGACTTGCCGGGTGTACAGATTTTTTTTGTATTCATCCCTAATTTTTTCCCGAACCCTTTTGGTTCGCCGGGATGCCCTTATTTTTGCCTAGGCCAGTCAACCTAGCGGGTCTTTATTTACGCGTAGTATCTTTTCATGATGTCCGCATTAACAGGGTGAGGAAGGTCGTCACCATCCATGGTGGTTAGAATCATGGATCCACCGGAAAATATGCTTTTGATCAAAAATGGTCCTTCGTACATGGGAGTCCATTTTCCCCTGGGATTACCTTGTGGCAGTGAGATGTGCTTGATTACTAGATCACCCACTTGATATACTTGACGTCCGACCTTCTTGTTGAAAACCTTGATCATTCGCTTTTGGTATATATGACCATGACAGACAGCAGCAAGCCTTTTCTCATCAATCAGATTCAGTTGATCAAGTCGAGTCTGGATCCAATCGTCTTCGTTCAAACCCGCATCCTTCATGATCCTTAAAGAAGGTATCTGGATCTCAATAGGCAGGACATCCTCCATACCATATACCAGAGAATAAGGTGTTGCCCCTGTTGACGTTCGTGCTGAGGTACGGTAACCATGAAGAGAAAATGGTAACATCTCATGCCAGTCTTTGTACGTCACCGTCATCTTCTGTATGATTTTCTTAATATTCTTGTTAGTAGCCTCCACAATGCCATTCATCTTCGGCCGGTAAGGGGAAGAATTATGATGTTGGATCTTGAATTGTTTACTGAGTTCGGTGATCATTGTGTTGTTGAGATTTGTACCATTGTCTGTGATGATTCTCTCTGGCACACCATACCGACAAATCAGGTTATGCTTGATAAACCGTGCCATAACATTCCTAGTAACAGTAGCAAAAGAGGCAGCCTCAACCCACTTCGTGAAGTAATCAATGGCCACTAGGATGAAGCGATGCCCATTGGAAGCGGTAGGCCTAATCTCTCTGATGATGTCAATTCCCCACATTGCAAAGGGCCAGGGAGCCGTCAAGTCATTCAAAGGAACTGGAGGTACATGTACTTTATCAGCGTAGATCTGACATTTGTGACAAGTTCGGGAATGCTGATAACAGTCTACTTCCATAGTGGACCAGTAGTATCCTGCCCGTAGGATCTTTTTAGCCATGGTATATCCACTAGATTGGATTCCAAAGGTATCTTCGTGTAAATATTCCATAATCCTCTTTGCTTCGTTCTTATCTATGCACCGAAGTAAAGTAGAGTAATGGTTGCGCTTGTAGAGGATTCCTTTACTGAGGAAGAACTTTGCAGAGAACCTTCTCAGAAACTTCTTATCATTCACATACGCCCCCTCAGGATACTCTTGAGCCTCAAGATACCTTTCCACTTCGTGGAACCAAGGTTTGTTTGCTACTTCTTCAGTGTCAATCTCATAGTAGTATGCTGGTTCATCCAACCTCTCAATAGTGATCCGAGGAGCTTTGTTGTCCCACTTGACCTTGAACATAGATGACATAGTAGCTATCGCATTCGCTAACTGATTCTCTTCTCGTGGGAAATGTTCAAAGGTGACCTCTTCAAAGTGTGGAAGCAATGTCAGCACATGTTCTTTATGAGGGATTAGATTCAGGTGCTTCGTTCCCCACTCCCCTTTGATTTGACTTATTACCAAGGCTGAATCCCTGAAAATGCTCAAGAACTTGATCCTCAGATCAATAGTAGCTTTGAGACCCATGATGCATGCTTCATACTCCGCCATGTTGTTGGTACAATTGAAACATAATCTAGCCGTAAAAGGAGTATGCCAGCCTTCGGGAGATATGATTACAGCACCAATGCTATTGCCTAGTGAGTTGGAGGCTCCATCAAAAACCATAGTCCATCGGGATCCTTCCTCAGGTCCTTCATCTCGTCCAGGTTCTTCACAGTCAGTCACTAGCATAATATTCTCGTCCGGGAATTCAAAGTTCATGGATTGGTAGTCATCTATAGCCCGATGAGCCAAATGATCAGCTAGTACACTTCCCTTGATTGCTTTATGGGCCGTGTATTGGATATCGTATTCGGACAAGATCATTTGCCATCTTGCTATTCTTACGGAGAGAGCGGTCTTCTTAAAGATGTACTTGATCGGAATCATCTTTGATATCAACAAATTAGTGTGGGTCAACATATACTGTCTCAGTCGGCGAGCAGCCCATGCCAAAGCGCAACAAGTTTTCTCGAGCAGTGAGTATATTGTTTCACAGTCGGTAATCTTTTTCTAAGGAAGTATATTGCATGCTCTTTTCGACTGGACTCGTCATGCTTCCCAAACACACACCCCATTGAATTATCTAACACTGCTAAGTACATTATCAAAGGTCTTCCTTCAATCAGAGGCATTAGAATTGGAGGTTCTTGAAGGTATTCCTTGATTCTCTCAAAGGCGGTCTGGCATTCGTCATTCCACTTTACTACTTGATCTTTCTTCAGGAGTTTGAAGATTGGCTCACAAGTAGCAGTTAAATGGGAAATGAACCTGGAAATGTAATTTAGGTGTCCTAATAAGCCTCTAACCTCCTTCTCAGTGCGAGGAGCCGACATCTCTTGTATAGCCTTCACCTTTGTAGGGTCTACCTGAATTCCCTTGTCACTAACAATGAAACCTAGGAGTTTACCAGACCTTACCCCGAAGGTGCACTTATTCAGATTTAACCTCAGCTTGTACGTCTTCAACCTATCAAACAACTTTTGTAGATGATCAAGGTGTTCTTCCTCAGTTTGAGACATGGATATCATGTCATCAACATAAACCTCTATCTCATGGTGAATCATGTCATGAAACAGAGCTACCATGGCTCACTGATAGGTTGCCCAATTGTGTGACGAAGGTTGTCTTCTCCATGTCTTCGAGTTCCATCTTGATCTGATTGTAACCAGAGAAACCGTCCATGAAGGAAAAGATCTTGTGTTGCACGGTGTTGTCAACCAAAATGTTAATATGGGGGAGCGGAAAGTCATCCTTGGGGCTTGCCATGTTCAAATCTCGATAGTCCACACACATTTGTACCTTGTAGTCCTTTTTAGGTACCGGGACTATGTTAGCAACCCATTGGGGATAAGAAGTGATAGCTAAGAACCTAGCGTTGAACTATTTCATAACCTCTACTTTGATCTTCTCTGACATTTCAGGGCGCATACAGTGGACCTTTTTCTTTACCGGAGGGAAATCCTCTTTAGTTGGCAGACGATGAACCACAATATCCGTGTCTAGTCCTGGCATGTCTTCATATAACCAGGCAAAGATCTCGACATAATCATGCAACATCTGTATCAACCGCTGTTTGACACGAAGCTCCAAATTTACACCTATCTTGACCTCTTTTTTGTGCCCAAATTCACTGTCTCAACTGGCTCTTCATGAGGCTGTATAGCCCTTTCTTCCTGCTGTAACAGTCTGGAAAGTTCTCAGGGTACCTCACAATCTTCCTCACCTTCGTCCTCGGCTTGGTTAATCGGATTTTCAAAGTCATAACCGGCAATAGCAGAACTGTTATCAATGGGATCCAGAGTGGATATGGATCTGCAGTTTGATACGTGGGTGTGTGTAAGAGCATAGCTGTATAGACAAAGTAAAAAGCAGAAAAGAAAAATAGAGAGCGCAAAATTTATATGCGTAAACGTCCAATGCTTTATTAATTCCATATAAAATTGAAACATGATAACCCTCACAAATAAGCCATTGTGCCTCGGGTAAGACACATGGTCAAAAAGTTTATATTATTTATTACATATCCAAAAACAAGAATGACAATTACTTCTGAATAAAAGTAATTGGTACAAAGTCTTTTGTCATCCAGTTACTGGGTCCACTGTTGGTAGTAGGGAAGATCCAGCTATCCATGTCATACTCATTGTCAGCATCTTCCATGGTGGAGACAACATCAATGGCATTGATTTCTGAGCTGTGCTTGGGCATGGGTGCAGTTATGATGTTAGGAGTCTCAGGGGGATCAAATTCAATCTCATTTTCCTTGATCAGTTCCTGCACCTTGTTCTTCAAAGCCCAACAGTCGTTCGTGTCATGCCCAGGAGTATCAGAATGGTAGGCGCATCGTGCATTTGGATTATAGCGGGAAGATGTAGTATTAGGATTCTTCGAGGATTCCTTTAAAGTTACCAGATTGAACTTCAATAATTGTGGAAAAAATTGAGACATAGTCATATTTATCCGAGTAAGCTGTCTTACCGGACTTTCTACTCTCGGTTGTTTATTCCTTTGTTGAGTAGGTGCAGTTTTAGAGATCATAATAGCCCCTACCGCTGGATGGTGTTCAGTTATGTCCTGATTCCTTTAACTGTACACAACACTAACCTCTTTCTTCCCAGCAAATAGCTTCCTTACTGTAATGGAGGATGCATCCTTTTAGATCTTACCACTCCTAATTCCAGCTTCCACTCTTTCTCCTGCCAAGATCAATTCAGCGAAGCCGGTTGAGGAGCTTCCAATCAGATGATTGAAAAACGGACTAGACAGGATACCCAGAAACATATCGATTAGCTCCCTATCACATAGTGGGGGTTGGACTCTTCCTGCTAAATCCCTCCACTTCTGAGCATAGTCTCTAAAGCCCTCGCTTGAACCCATATACATACTTTGGAGTTGTGTACGGGTGGGAGCAAGGTCTGCATTATACTGATACTGCTTGTAGAAAGCAGCAGCCAAGTCTTCCTAATTATGGGTGTTGGCCCTTTCCAGCTGGTAGAATCATTCAAGTTGAGTTCTGGACAGACTATCCTGAAAGAAGTGGACCCATAAGTTCTTGTCAGCAGTGTAAGGCTATATCTTCCTCACATAAGACCGGAGGTGCATCTTGGGACATGAAACCCCATCATATGTGGAGAACACCGGCACCTTGAACTTTTGTGGGATGACAACCCCAGAAACCAAACCCAGCTCTTCAAAATCCAGACCTGGTACCTTTCGGACCTCCATTGCATTCAAGCGATCCTCCGGCTATTTGTATTTTTCATCAGCAGGAGGATACGGTTCCTCATCATAGTCAGATTCACCATCAGATTCTTTTGGACTAGAGTCTTCCTCTCTTGTTTCCTCCTCTTGATTATTTCCTTCCTTTGATGAAGTTATCAGTTCAGAGGCTCGATGCACTGGTCCTTTGATCCTTCTTCCCAAGTTCACCACACCAGTTGGTTTCCTTGGCTTCTTCTTTTCTTTAATAATCAGGGCTTTCAGTTCTTCTTGCCACTTGGCCAGAGCCATTATCATCTGTTGAAACTGAGCATTCTGTTTATGTAGATCCTTCACTATTTGTTCTAGAGCCATTTCTGAAATAAACAGTGAAGTGGGTGAGAAACCTGCTTTGAAACCTGCTTATGCAATGATATGTATGACATATGTATGCAATGTTTTCAAGGATTTCTAAGACTCAAATTTTCTTAAACAGAAAGAGAACAAAAGTTAATTGTATTAAGATATTTTATTGATCACAATAATGCTTCTCGGGCTTACAAAGGGAACAAAGCAACAATAAAATTTCCAAGCAAAAAGGAATATTTCAAGCTTCCCATAGGCGCATCCTCTTTGGTGCAATGTAGGCATTTATATTCCTCTCCTCATGAAGTAACCGGGTGAGATCTAGAACCTTCTTCTCGCTGGCGTAGAATTTGGTTTCAAAGGTATCTCGTTCTTCTTTGAGTTGGATCTAGGATTTCCGTAGTTCCTCAAGATCAGTTGGCATGTCAGGATAAAGCACGGTGTAAGGAGTGTCTCCCTCAGCAATTGGCTCCATAATCACATGTAAGATGGAGGGGTAAGGCATCATTAGACATTGAGCACGAGCTCGCACCCATTTGAGGTAAGGCTTAAGAGGGATGGAATTCTTGTGCCCCAGTGTCTTTCTATCAACTTTGTTTATCATGCCCCAAGCTCGAATGAACCTCTTACAGTAACCCTGGACATCATTCTCATAGTCAAATGTGATTCCTTGGACGAGTGTGTCGTGAGGACCATCCATTATAGAATAACCAAACGGTTGCAACGCCAAACAAGGATTATAAGTGATTCCTCCCCTAATGCCTAAGATAGGTGTTGTACCCCCAAAATTTTCCCTCTCATTTCTCAAGTAATCTCTCACAAGATCTCCTTTGATTCAAGACTGTACAAGGTTTGATCAGCTCAAGACACTTCCTCAACACTAATACCTGAAAATTAGGGTTTGAGTTTGCACAAGGACAAATATACTTTTAATGCCTCATATTACTTTCATGGATCATTTTGGAACCTCAATATTGCTTATGTCAAGTTTCAAGTCTTGGATCACATTTCTGCTCAGTCAATTGATCAGTTGACCTAAAATCAACTATATTGGGGGAAAAGTCAACTATGGTCAATTTACAGTCAAAATTCATAATTTTTGGTCCATATCAACATTATGAACTCATATATGTAATTTTATCAAGTTTGTATCATAATTCCTCAAGAAATTTGATCAGATCATCAAAAGGGCAAAATGGTCAAAATTGGGGTTTTGATTGAGGAAGTGCAATTTCTGATTTTTGACCTAGAAAATGACTCATTGATTTAAGACATGATCTCAAGGTTTCAAATATTTCATTTTAAAATAATTTCATGGCTCAAAATATTCCTCAACATCAATTGGTTGACAGATGAATTTCAGTCAACTCATGAAAAGTCAATTGTACACTAAAAAGTCAAACTTTGACTTTTTGATCAAAGTCAAGTTTCAAAGATTACAATTCATCAAGACATGTAAAAATATGAAACTTGTTCATCAAGAAATCAAAAAAGTCAAGATTTCATTTTGAAAAGTCAAAATTTCTAAACTTAGAATTTTTTCTAAGTGTTGGAAATTCACATTTTTTCCACAACTTTGAGCCAAATTTTCACCATGATGCAAGATGATTCAAATAAACTTCCAACATTAAAGTTGTAGATCTTAATGAGATCTAAAACATTGTATAACATAACTTTTTCTAGAAATGCTTTGATTTCAAGTTATGATATTGTGAAGACATGTTCATGAAACTTGAAAAACATAGTAAAATTTTGCCCTAGTTTAGGCAGGATTTTGACCTAACTTCATGGAAAATTTTCACATAGTTCAAAGATGAAACTTCAAAAATGTCCAACATAGAGGTTGTAGAGAATGTTAAAATATTTCCAAAATGTCAAAGAAATCATTGAGATCATACTTGATCTAGGAAAATCGAAGGTTAGAAGTTAGGGTTTCATTCTTGAATTACAAGTCATTTCTTGATGAACACATAATCCAATCTCAATGTTAGGATGCATAATATTGCTTTGCAGGCCTTCTAACTTGTGTATCTATCCATCATTAATGGATTACACAAACTTTTGAGCTATAATCCAAGTGGTTTAAGCATTTTCCAATTTAAATTGTCATTTTGGGAAGAAAGTGAAGAATGTCATTCTTGAAAAGCAAGCTTTATGCACAAAGTCAATTCTTGAGCCTCTCACATGTTCCCTCTGATCACACTCCATCTACAAAGTCAGAAGCAAGTTTGTTTAAAGTATAACAACTCTACATTAGCAAGTACAAAGGCATTGAAACTTGATATTTCAAGAAAATCACATGTTGAGCTTAAAAATGTGATTTTGAATTCTGATCAAAGACAAGCGTCCAAACCTGTTGCTTAAAAATAGAGGCACTTTTTGTGAGCTAAGACATGAGCTTAAACACCCTGAAATTCTCCCAAACTCCCTCAAGTAAGAAATTGTCCAAAAACTCCATTGATGCACATATTCTGACTTTGAACTTGAAACTCATAATCTACTCGTGTGTTTCTTGGCCTTTTGGTTCATAAAGCTCTTATACATCAAATATAACCTATCCAAGTCCCTATTTCATAACTGTAACACAATTTGGATCAAACTCCATAACCAAAAACAGAGCACTGCAAGTTGACTTATCCAAGCCATTCCAGCCATCCATTGCTCAAGCTAATCATTGCATTAGCTTCCTGGAAACTTGAGGAAGTAAACCTGATCATTACAGCACCTTGAATCAAGCTCATTTGCATTTCACGATTTCCAGTTTTGAGGTACATTTTCTGAACTTCTATCTTTTCATTTAGGCACTGTTAGGCTTGCATTTGTGAAGATAAAATGTAGATATCATTGCTCTGAAACTGTACATGTCCATAGATTTCATTTATATTGCTTGAGTAGTGAGAATTTAAGTTTGAACTTTCTGAAAAAATTAGGTCAGAATTTGGTACCATTCAAAACTCATGCTCATCTTTGATTTATAGTTTTAGTAATTTATAATTCTGGAATCCTTGTGAAATTTGGAACAAGTTTATTATTTACATTTTTGCAAATGGATGAGAAATAATGAAGTTGCAAATGTTCTGGCTTGAGGTTAAAGAAGAAGTCATATTCAGGAATGACTTATGTTATGTATTTATTATTTTACTTATGTTAATGGATGTATAGCCACCCCAATGGTAAGGCAGCACGCGTTTCATGCTCAGGGCGTGGGTTAAAGCCCGAGTGCTGCCATTTTTCATTATTTTTCATATTTTCACTTTTTTGTTCCAGCAAGCAGCACCTGGGCCTCAATCAGTGGGCCTTACCATTTTTTTCCTGCCCCATACCCCCCTACTCACTTTCACACACTTGGCCCTTTTTTTTTATTATTTCATTTTTATTTACTTTCTTTTTCTTATTTTATTTTATTTCAATTTTCTTTTATCATTTATTATTATTATTATTATTATTATTATTATTATTTTATTATTATTATTATTATTATTATTATTATTTTTAATAAAAAATCTAAAAATATTTTTATTTATCATTTTCACATTTATATGTTTACTTTCTTTATAAAACAAAAAGAACAAAAATATTTTCTTAACAATTTAATTTCTTCTTTTTTAATAATTAATATTTAGATTTAGGTTTAATTATTATTTTTCTCTTTTATCCAAAATTAATTTAATATTTAAGTTTCTTTTAATTAATTAATTTTCATATTATTTTCACTAAGTTTAAACCTTTTCATAAAAAACCCTAAAAAATGTTTCATACTTAATTTCTTTCTTAGTTAGTTTAATTTCAATTTTGTTTAATTTTAATTAATCATTTTCTTTAATTAGGTCAAGATTAAACTCTTTCATTAAAACCAAACAAAAATCATTTCTTTTTCCATTTACATTCTTGCATTATTTTCTTTTTAATTCTTGTACATTATTCAATATGGTTGTAATAGATAATTAGGTTTAATTTTCTTGCAATCCCCATTTGTAAATTTGTATACCCCCTTCCTTAATGATGTAATAGCGTAGTAATTTTACTTTTCGCAATTTATCGTTTTCATATAAATGTCAGTAATTAGGGTTTGTATGGCAAGATTAAAATCAACAATTAGTAAACCATAATTCAAGATAAACAATGCATGTAAATCAAACACATTTGCACACTTGCACCCTTAGGGTAATTCCACTTTGTTACCTTACAAAAATGGTCATGTTACGCATGTAGGATATCTTAGCAAAAACAATCAAAATACAAGATCATAGTCCCTCGATGACGCTACAAATATTGCCTTTTAAAATGATCTTAGTCCCTCAAATAGAAATACTAAGATATCTCACAACGTTGCTATCATGACTATACGATGACCTACGCCCGTCCCTTTACATCCAAAGATAAGGCTTCTTACCAATCAATGGTAAGATAGCAATATCAAAGGAAAGGAAGAAATGAACAAAGACTTTTGAGTAGGTAGATTGTTCCTAGTTGCTTGCTCATTTTCAAATCAAACATGCTTGCTTATTTTCAAAACAACCACCAACACTTTCAAAACAAACACTTTCAAAAGACTTTCAAAACATGAAAAATTTTCAAAAGTCCAACACTTTGTATACGTTCTTACGAACGAGAACCATTACAAAATTATCCTAAACGAATGCGCCTTTTCAAAATACTTTCAAAAATCACACAAAGTACATTTTCAAACAAAAGCAAGTGATCTAGCAAGCAACTAAGAGCCCATAGATAACTATGGATGAAAAGGGTGCTAACACCTTCCCTTTTCATAATCTACCCGCCGAGCTCAAGAAATAATCTCAAAGGTCTTTCCTGTTCTTTTCAGCCTTTCCTTTTGGATAAAAGAAAAGTGGGTGGCGACTCTTGCTAACCGCAACATTTGCGATAAAACGCAAAACACGTAAATTAGTTCTCCCACTGTATCACAGAACTGGCGACTCTGTTGGGGATTAAACTGAAAAGTGGGGTTACCTTAGGGCTTGATCACCTTTATTTGCTTTCATTGTTTGACTTGCTTGCTTTACATTTTGGTTACTTTTTTGGGCTTGTTTTAATCCTCTACCCGGATTTGGGATGCCTTATAGGTAAGTAGAAATACGTTGTGGAAACTGTGTGGGGTATACTAACATGGTCTAAGAAATAGCTACATTAGTGTGACACATTTGTGGGTACCGGTAGCCCTTGAGTAGTCAAGGAGAATACGGGGCCGTTGTGTGGTGTCATGAAGCAATAACTGACTTTTAGAACCTTTACTTGACCAACTCGGCCATTATGACGTAGTGAGATAACCGGCTGTGGTGCAGTCCAAAGATGGTTGATACTCGGTACTACACTCATTGAGATCTAACTTCTCGAGATATTTTGGTCTCCGTGAAAGAGGCTTACGCTGAAACAATGCCCGATAAGATAGATCAGTGGTATTGAGATCCCTTAGAACCCGATTACTATTTCTAGGACAGGTTTGAGCCAACTAAACTTCAAGAGGGTACTTACCTATGAGACTCCATGCAAGCCTAAACATAAGGACTTGTTTTCCTTGTTTGTATATACTTACTTGTACATAACATGATAAACATCATAACATCATACTTATTCTCACTAACGATTTCAAGGATTATTGGGATTTATCTTTATTCTGTTTTGTAGGACATGGCTTCTATCCGCAGGAATGCTATCCAAGTCAATCTCGTAAGAATTCCTTCTCAACTTAAAGGGTTAGCATCAAGGGTCCCTAAGAATTCTCCATTCACCGAAAGACATGGTCGCCTCCTAAGCTTGGTTACCTCTAACACTGATGAAGATATGATGAAGGTGTTTTTCCAATTCTTTGATCCTCTACACCATTGCTTCACTTTTCCTGATTATCAGCTTGTGCCCACTCTAGAAGAATTCTCATAACTCTTGAGGATTACCATTCTCAATCAACTACCCTTCAGTGGTACGGAAAGAGATCCAAAACCTAAAGAGATTGCCCAAGCACTACACTTGCAACAATCTGATGTCACAACTAATTGGAAAACAAGGAGTGGTGTCAAAGGTTTCTTAGCCAGGTTCTTGTTTGAGAAAGCTCGAGATTGTTGGAAATCCTTGGACTTACAAGATTTTAAAGAAATATTGGCCCTTCTCATCTATGGGATGGTTTTGTTTCCAAACCCTGACCAACTCATAGATGTAAATGCTGTCAAAATCTTCATGTCTCGTAATTCGGTGCCTACTTTGTTGGGAGATATCCTACATTCTTTTCACTCTCGCACTATGAGGAAGAGAGGTATCATCATGTGTTGCACTCATCTCTTGGCAAGATGGTTTATTTCACATCTTCCTCGATCTGTTTTGAATAACGAACAAGGTTTGATGTGGTCCCATAGGCTGATGATGCTCAGACATTCAGATGTTCATTGGTGTTCTCGATCCTTGGAGAACATTGCTATCATCGACCGTTGTGGGGAATTACATAATGTCCCTTTGATTGGAATTAGGGGACGTATCACTAACAACCCTTGCTTAGCCTTACGCAGTTTGGTTATGCCTGAAGGGATGGCCCACATGAGATGCTCATCCAAAGAGTGGTATTCGACTATGAAAGCGATTATCAAAGCTACCGTCAAAGGTTTATACGTGCTTGGTGGATGGTAAGAAAAGTGGATAGTAAGATGTTGGGACACAAAAATTCCATTCCCCTTGAGCCTTAGCTTAGGTGGGTACGAGATCGTACTCAAAAACTTGTGATGTCTTATCCCTCCATCTTACCAGTTATCATGGAACCTGTGGTTGAAGGAGATGTCCCATACAATATCCTCCATCCTGACATGCCTACTTCTCTTGAAGACTTGCAAAAGGGTTAGATTCAGCTAAAGTAAGAACAAGATACTTTCGAAGCTCAATTCTACTCTAGTGAGAAGAGGGTCTTCGAGCTTACAAAGCAACTACATGAAGAGTAAAGTGTGCATGCCTATCTTGCACCGAAGAGGATGTGTTCAATCTTTTATCTTAGAAAGTTATTTTGTAAGCCCAAGAGGCATGTTGTAATCATTTTTAACTAATTAATGAAAATTGACGTCTGTTCATTCCTTGTCTATACAAATTTAAATTTCATAAATCCTTGAAATCATTTCCATATACATCTTCCATGCATCATAACATAACAGGTTTTCACACGACATGTTTCCTTATCTTTCTGTTGTTTATTTCAGCAAGATGGATCTAGAGAAAACTGTGAAGGACCTTCAGGCACAAAACTCTTAATTCCAAGAGAGTCTACTAGCCCTATCCAAGGGGAAACAAGATATGATGACATTGTTGGCAGCCAAGAAGAAACCCAAGAGGAAAGCTCTGGTCAACATGGGTAGAAGGTTCAAAGAGTCGGTTCGTCAAATCCCAACAGTGGAAGACTCATCCGAGGAAGATGAGAATCAGATTGGAGAAGCTAAGAGTACCTAGGATGGGTGCATCAACGGTCAAGCGTCTGATGATGATTATTTTGACGAGCAGTACCCTCCTGCCGATGTCAAGTAAAAGCAGTTAGAAGACAAATTGAAGGCTGTTGAAATCCAAGTCGTCCCCGGTTTAGATTTTGATGATTTGGATTTGATCTCTGGGGTTGTCTTTCCCCACAAATTCAAGATACCAATCTTTGCAAAGTACGATGGAGTTTCCAGTCCAAAACTTCACCTAAAATCTTATGTGCACAAGATACAGCCGCACACCGCTGATAAGAAACTTTGGGTTCATTTTTTCCAAGAAAGCTAGACCAGAATGCAACTAGATTGGTTCTACCAGTTGGATGGCTCCCATATCAATACATGGTGTGATCGGTGGATCTGGAACTGACTATTTAACGCTGGTTCCCGAAATGTCGCAGAAGCAAGAGTCGCCACCGTCTTTTATTTTCTCCAACATGGACAGGACAAAAGCACAGCAAAATTCCTTATGAGATAGTTTCTCGGTTCGGGAGGTAGATTTATAGAAAGGGAAGGTGTTAGCACCCTTTCTATCCATGGTTATCCATGGGCTCTTAGATACTTGCTCATTTGTGTTTTCAAAGTGTTTGTTTGCTTTTCAACTGTGGGTTTAAAAAAGTTCCGTTTAAAATTTCAGTTCGACTCTTGTATCAGTCCTCAAGAGTGTTTGAAAAGTTGTTTTTGAAATCTTTTTGCAAAGTGTCGGTGTGAAAAGAAGTTTTTGATTTTGTTTTGAATTAGAGCAAGTATCTACGAGTCATCTACCTACCCTAAGGAATTAGGCTGTGTAAATGTCCTTAAGGTAGTGTCATCCCACCATTGAGAGGTAGGTAGCACCACCGTTGGAGGTGTTCGGGTCAATTCGTGTGTAGGGACAGTGTGGTCACCAGAGCAACAGTAGGACACCTTAGAAGCTACCCTTATGCCATTGATCCTTTTTTTTAATTCGAGGCAACTTTTCCGAGGCAACTGGATCATGTCATGGACATAAGGACTTACTAAAACGTCCTATACTCGACGACCACGTTTCGAGGGCAAGGCAACAGTGAGGCGTACCCTAAGAGTGGTGTGTGAATTTGTGTGTTATTTTCAGTTATGTTTTATCTTGTACATGCATCATGGAGATCTACGCTTGTTTTTAATTTAGGCCATACATTCTTTCATGCGATTATAATTTAAAGGTGAGGAAAGTAAAATGCGGAAAGTAAAATCCTACGCTATTACAAGGCGCGGGTCTATACATCGCCAAATTACAAAGACCCGTTTTTAATAAAATGCGGAAAGTAAAACCTAGTTACTATTACATGGCTTGAACAGTTACATAATATTTACAAGAAAATAAAATAACGTGCGAAATAGAAATTGAAATTGAGTGTTCGAGGGCGTTGAACCCTTTTGAAATTAAATTGAAATTAAAAGTTAATTAATTATTAAATTAAAGAAAAGAAATGTTTTTTATGTTTTTGGTATTTATGAAATAAGAAAAGAATTTAAAATTAGAAGGAAACCCTAGTTCTAAATATTTTTAATTATTAAAGAAAAGGTTAAAGTTTAAAACCTAATTTATGCTAATTAATTATTTATATATTTATTTACAAAATATTTAGTAATTAATAATAATAATAATAATGAGAAAATTATTTGTTAAAAAAAATGAAAAGGTTAAAAAACCCTAATTTCTACATATTTTATTAATTTAAGAAAATATTAAAGTTTTAAAACCTAAATTAACTAAGTTAATTGTTAGAGTTTATTTACAAAATAAATTAATTTAAATATTAATTAAACATATTTTAGTTTCTGATTTTTTTATTTATGAAAATTAATTTATGAAATTAAAGAAAACAATTAAAATAATTAATAGAATTAAGAAAGAAAAACAAATTAAAAATTAAAAATTGATGCAAACCATGGGGGGTATCAGGCCCATTTAGGAGGTTTTTTGGAAGTAATTTGGCCCATTAGACAAAAAGCCTTGTTTGACTTTCTGGCATCACGTGCGTGTTCATTGACTCCTGAATACCGTGGTCTGCATTCTTTGGCCATTGGATTGGGTTTCATGCATAAATTGTTCTACTTTGGCCATTTGGCTTTTGGCCATTTGTGTTCTGGCCTCAACGTTCCTTAATCTTCTCAGGATGTCTGTCTCGCCATGTATTGGTGTCATGCATAAGTTGTTCTTTTTTGGCCATTTGGCTTTTGGCTTTTGGCTTTTGGCCATTTGGCTTTTGGCTTTTGGCCATTTGGCTTTTGGCCTCAACGTTCCTTAATGAACCTGCATGGGATCCTGTCTAAATCTGCAGTGTTGAATCTCATGAACACATTAAATAAAATCATAAAATGCAAATAAAGCCAATATATGAAGAAATTTAATGTTTAGGCACAATATGGCATGTATGAATGATTATACCCTTTTGATCATGGAGATCAAATCAATCTTACCCTTACTGGAAAATTAGTAACCTGAATGCTTTTATGCCCTTTGGATCATGGAGATTAAGCCAGCCTTATCCTTACTGAAGAAGTAGTGAGGTGTTAGTTTGTAACTGTGATGGCTTGTTTGTAGTGAGAGAGGGATTTGTAATAAGGATTTCAAGATTTTATGGTTCTTGAAAGAATTTGATATTCTAACAGTGTTGTGGCAAGGTTTTTTCTCTCCTTTTTTTTCCTCTTGGTTTGTGTGAAAAGAATGTGATTATATAATGGAAATTAGGGTAAAGAAAATGGGCTTTGAATGTGCAATTGGGCCTCCAATGTTCACTTGAGTTTGTCACTTTCCAGACTAAATCGCAGGGGCTTAAGTGCAATTTTTGAAGTTGAAATGTGAAAACAAAATGTAGCTGACATTGATAACTAACTCCTGTCCGAAAATCGGCTCAATCGGATAAACGATGAATTAGTTATGAATTTTTGAAGTTTCAGCTCAGACAAACTTATTTTGGGCTCCAGTGTCGACTCTGACACGTTCTTCAATAAAAAACTGGTATTGATCGGAGTATAATCCGGTCTCGACTTTTGAAGCAAAGTTGTAGATCTATGAGTTAGGGACCTTGTGTAAAAATATGAGCCCAATCCGATAAAAATTGACCGAGTTATGAATTTTCGAAGTTTCGGCCCAGATGAAATAATATTCAGCATTCAGAATTTTCAGCGTGTCATGCACTCTGAGCAAAAAACGTAGGCCTTTTGAATACCGTTTGAACTCAATACCTTCTGTGAAAATGTATCCAACTCAATTTGTGAAATTTTGGCGCCGGAACCAGCTTGATACGATGAAAATCGACCAAGTTATGATTTTCTGAACATGACGCAAATAAACTTTTGTCACAAATTTTCTGTATTAAATTACTTGATAAATCCACATTTTTGAAGACCTTCTGATCGAAATTGGCTTCCAGCCGTGAGAGATGAAAACGTAGATAATGTCAAGACGGAATTTTGGCCACCGGAACAGGTTCAAAACGAGTCACGATCTTCAAGTTATGAATTTTTTAGCGCGTAAAAACTGCACTTTCAGCACACTTTTTCACCATATTTCTTCGAGAAAACTCACACATTCGGATATCTTCCTTAAAGAATTGACTCTTGAGCCAAACCTAAATTTGAAAACACATTGTCAGAGATATCTTGGCGAAAGAACACCTGAATATGACGCGCCGGGTTGGACTTGTGAATTTTTCTTGAGATGTTTTGAGAAATATGGGACGGCAAATTTTGGGGTACAACAGTTGCCCCTGTTCAATCTTTTTAAACCTGAGGATGTAGATTGGCTTGCGTGCCTTTCGTGATCCGAAGGTGGAAGATGATTGAACACTAGAGTGCCCAGAAATTTGCACTCGCATAGTAGAGTATCAGCAACGTGATGGCGGGAATGGGTTTACAGATGCCATTTGGAGAGATGACGGATAGGAGGATGGGCTTATAGATGCCATTTGGAGTTGTGACAGAGCCTTGTCGGGAATGGGCTTATAGATGCCATTTGGAGACTGTTGGTATGTGGATGGGCTTATAGATGCCATCTAGGTGTCGATCGCGTAAGAGATTCCTTAGAGAGAACTTGCGTACCTGAGAAAAGAAAATAATTACCTGGCCTGTTACAGGAGTTGATCTTCAAAGTCTTTGTGTAGATGTGCCCTGGCGGGATACAGGAATCGAATCTTTAAACTCTTCAGACGTACCCTGGCAAGATACAGGAATCGAGTCTGGAGAATATAGTCGTCAACAGATACACCCTGGCAGGATACATGAATCGGATCTTCGAACTCTTCAGACGTGCCCTGGCAAGATACAGGAATCGAGTCTGGTAATGTTAGTCGTCAACAGATACACCCTGGCAAGATACAGGAATCGGATCTTCGAACTCTTCATACGTGCCCTGGCAAGATACAGGAATCGAGTCTGGAATTCAGAAAGGTTGGTGAGTTGTCTCTACTGACAGGTTATTCTCATGGACGAGTGGTCTTTAACGACGAGTGTCTATAACGACGAGTGTCTATAACGACAAGTGTCTATAACGACGAGTGTCTATAACGACGAGTGTCCATAACGACGAGTGTCTATAACGACGAGTGTCTATAACAACGAGTGTCTATAAGGACGAGTGTCTATAACGACGAGTGTCTATAGCGACGAGTGTTTATAACGACGAGTGTCTATAACAACGAGTGTCTATAACGACGAGTGTTTATAACGATGAGTGTCTATGACGACGAGTGTCTATAACGACGAGTGTCTATGACAACGAGTGTCTATAACGACGAGTGTCTATGACGACGAGTGTCTATGACGACGAGTGTCTGTAACGACGAGTGTCTATGACGATGAGTGTCTATGACGACGAGTGTCTATAACGACGAGTGTCTATAACGACGAGTGTTTATGACGACGAGTGTCTATGACGACGAGTGTCTATGACGACGAGTGTCTATGACGACGAGTGTCTATGACGACGAGTGTCTATGACGACGAGTGTCTATGACGACGAGTGTCTATGACGACGAGTGTCTATGACGACGAGTGTCTATGACGACGAGTGTCTATGACGACGAGTGTCTGTAACGACGAGTGTCTATGACGACGAGTCTCTATAACGACGAGTGTCTATGACGACGAGTGTCTATAACGACGAGTGTCTATAACGACGAGTGTCTATGACGACGAGTGTCTATAACGACGAGTGTCTATAACGATGAGTTGTATCAGAGAAATCTTTAGGCATTGATTTAACTGGATTTGTATTCTTTGACTGGGTTGGTCTCTTTTGACTGTATTCGTCTACATAGCTGATCTTTTAACTGTATCCTTCCTGAAAGGTAAAGGTCAGTCATATGTAATGCATGATATGGATCAAGCAATAATATTTTTCAACACATGAGATTGTATGATATGATGTGTATATTCATGTATCATGATGTATAACCATGTGATGTTTATGAATGTATTCTCGTCTAGGAAAATAGATCCTTGACGGATGTCGGGAAGTCAAATCCTGGGCTGATGTTGAAGAGTGGGATTCTTCGCTTCCGTTGGGGATGATGATTGCAAGAATACCGGTCGGAGAAGATAACTCCGTTGAGGAATAAACTTGGTGAATAGATTACTCTGCGGGGAGCGAACTTTGTGGGGAAAGAGAAGTACTTTGCTGAGGTTGATGAAGATAACTCCGCTAGGGATACCGTTGTTGTGCTCTGTTGGAAGTTTTGATGAACTCCGCTGGGGAATAAGAAGAACTTTGTCGAGGACGATCTTTCCGTGGTTTTTGGCTGAGGATAACCCAGTTATAAGCTCTGGTGGAGAAATAACCTTTGAATAAAACCGGGGGAGACGCGTTCGCTCTGCAGGGAGTGAAGGTATCTTGGTCGCATTCTTCAGCTAAACTTACCTTGGCACTTCGGTGGACAGAGCATACGGATCATTTAGACAACTCATTATTGCCCCAGTTTCTGTTGGAGAAGAAGGTACCTGTGAAGGTGTTTGATGACTGCCGGTTGACAAATCTTCTTCTGGTAGGCAAGTGACGAGATGACAGGACATAGTCGTACGCTTTTGATCCCTAGCTTTTGCCTGGACTGCCCTTTCGGGTTTTCAATCCACCAGGATACCCATTTTTGCCCAAGCCGCCCTTTCGGGTTTTCGACTTGCCGGGTGTACAGATTTTTCATTTTCATCCCTTATTTTTGCCCGAACCCTTTTTGGTTCGCCGGGAAGCCCTTATTTTTGCCTAGGTGTGTCAACCTAGCGGGTCTTTGATTTTGCGTAGTGTTTTTTCGACTATGTCCACGCTCTCAGGATGTAGAGAGGTGTCACTGTCAGTAGTGTCTTGCCATGCCACCAGAAGATGTCTGATCAGGCAAGATTCGTTGCTGGAATGCCCCAAGTGACTCAGGCGGAGATTTGCCCCAGGCTATTTGGCCTTTCGAGGGATTCTCCGAATCTTGATTGGACTGCCCCAGATAATAGACCATGATCATGTCTACCCCTTGATTGGAAGTGCTTCTTCCATTTGAGCTTTTGTTGAGAAGATTTTGTTCACTGGATATTCGTCGTGCGAGTTTCTATGATGTTCAAACAAATAGTCGTATGCAAACAAAGTTATGTTAAAAATGCAAAGCTTATGTCTGTTTCGAAGTTTTTGGAAATGCAGTTTTTTAATAAAACAAGTGAGTTCTTTTGTAAACTGTGATGTCAAACTCGTTATTTTACTGCGAGCCTTAAGGAGTCAGGATACCTTTGTAACAGTATGCTTTCGAACTAACCCATGCTTCAGCTAGGACTTTTTAGGGTTGTAACGTGGCCTGGTTCAGGGTTTAAGAAACAAAGGATAAAGGCTCAAATTATTTGTACCCACCCGCTCTTCGTGATGTTCTTCAATCCTAAACTCAGCTGATCGTGCGTTAGACCTTATTTGAGTTTTTGTCCTGATATTCCCGTGATGGTTCAGATGTTGATAGTTTATTTTGAATAGGCAGTCATTCCTTTTTGTTATTGAGGGTTTGTGTGACCTCTTTCCCTTTTTTTTTTATTTCGTTATCCCTGTTTTTTGCCTGAATTGTTTCTTTTGTGATTACAGTCAGCGGGATGCCCCAGTTTTGTAAGTCTCCTTCATAGGTTTTGACTTATTGGGCTTTTTTTTTTGAAAGATAATGACTGCCTGTCTTGACGATTATAGGGAACCATCACTGTTTTTTTTAGTTTTGTAAGGACCTCTTTGGTGCTGTTTGTTATGCACTTGGATCAACTGAGAGAACTACCCTGCCCCAGGTTATGATAAAGGGTTTTAATTTTCGAAAAGAAAACTCCTACTTCTTTGGCTCAGAGGGGTTGACGAGGGATTATCATCCTTATAACTCCAGTGTTTAGGGATTGAAACAATGCCTGTACCTCATCAGCGGGGTCTGTTCAAAAGCATATTGTAAGGATTGTGGTATCATTTTCGTCATCCTCCCTCAAGAGGCTTAGAATTTCTTAATCACGAGTTGATCATCAAAAAATATGAAATCAGTTTGAATATAGCGAATGCGAATATATTGCTTCAAAACAGACATATGCGATGCATTAATGAAATAACAACGTTTAACATGAATAAATGTTTGAACAGTCAAAAGAAAGTCACAACTTGAAAATTCGAATGAACAAAAAATCCAGTCCTAGCCATATTTTGGCAAGGGAGCAGTGATCACATTGGGAGTCTCTGGAGAGTCGAGCTGGACTTCCTTTGCGTCAATCAGATCCTGGACCTTATTTCTCAAAGTCCAACAGTCATCTGTAGCATGCCCCTGGCTGTTAGAATGGTAAGCGCAGCGAACGTTGGGGTTATACCTTGACGGCGTCCTGTTGGGATTCTTTGGAGGGTCCATGAGAGTTACCAACTTGGTTTCCAACAACTGTGGCAATATCTGTGACAAGGTCATGCCGAGGGGAGTGAATTGCCTTTTGGGTCTCTCTTCCCTTTGCTGATTGTGACGCTGAGGAGCACCGGCCGGTTTTGCAATAACCACCGCGTTGACATCTTGGCGGTGTTCGGACCTATTCTGCCCTCTTGAGCCATAGACAACACTAGATTCTCTCTTGGATGGTTTCTTCTCAGTGTTCGAGGAGTCACCATTCTGTATTTTCCCCGACTTGATGCCATCTTCTATTCTTTCCCCGATCAAGATCAGATCTGTAAACCCAGCAGCAGAATTCCCAATCAGGTGGTTGAAGAATGGACCAGATAGGGTCCCCAAGAACATGTCGACGAGCTCGCGGTCAGTCAGAGGTGGTTGCACCCTTCCAGCAAGGTCCCTCCATTTTTGAGCATATTCTTTGAAACCTTCACCTGCACCCATAGACATTCCCTGAAGCTGAGTGCGCGTGGGAGCAAGGTCGGCATTGTACTGGTACTGCTTGTAGAATGCAGTGGCCAAATCCTCCCAGCTGCGGATGTTAGCTCCATTCAGTTGATAGAACCGGTCGAGTTGGGTTCCAGACAGACTATCCTGAAAGAAGTGAATCCATAAATTCTTGTCAGCCGCGTAGGGCTGGATCCTCCTTATGTAAGACTTGAGATGCAGCTTAGGACAGGATGCCCCGTCGTACTTTGCAAAGGCAGGTGCCTTGAACTTGTGTGGGATCACTACCCCAGAAGACAGACCTAGATCTTCAAAGTCCAGGCCGGGTACTTTTTGTATCTCCATGGCACTTAGCCGGTCTTCCAACTGTTTATACCTGTCCTCAGCCGGAGGGTACTGCTCATCATTGAATTCCGTCTCGTTGTCGGAGACTACTGGACTAGGAACCTCTCTTTCATGGGGACTTTCTTTCCCAATAGACGGGGTAGTCAGCTCAACTTCATTTTGTGACCCATTCCCAGATTTGCGTCTCGGGTTGAACAACACCATCCTCTTCTTCTTCTTCTTCGAGAGCAGAGTCTTCAGATCTTGTTGCCCCTGGGCCAAACTCATGATCAGCTCTTGGAACTGGGCGTTCTGAGCCTGGAAGGCCTTGATGGATTGCTCAGTAGATGATTCAGGATTCATGACGATCGGCTGAAATAAACAGCGAAGAAGGTAAGTGACCTGTCAAAAGGGTACCTGTAATGCCATGATGTGTATGTATGCATGCAATGTTTTCAAGGATCTCGCGGGGTAAACAAGAAAATTTGTTAGAATTGGAATCTTGTATCTTGATTGAAGGAGCTTCATGTTGTTGAGAGTCCTTCTTCAAGGGTCAAGGCTCACCATATCGAGTGGGTCATAGCCCCTGACAACCTTGGCTAGAGGAAAATAAATCCCCTTTGCCCCTTGCCAGACATGTTGGTTCATCATGACCTGCATCACAAGCCCTTGAGATCCTTGAAATGGGTTAGTCCTTATGTAGGATGTATGCAATGGTATGATGTTATGCTATGCATGGAGTGATATATGTAAACCCTGTTTTGAGTCCAGATTAAGGACTATAAACAAAACCTACAGGAAACTCAAGTGTCAGATAACAAGCATGCAAATAGTCAAGTTGGAAGGCACACAAGTCACACAAGAGAGCCCTTAGAGTTAAGGCCAGCATGGGGTCTAGGTATTACCCTCTTTCAGTTTGTTGGTTAAGACCTGTCCTATCAGAAGTAACCGGGTTCTAGAGGATCCCAATATCACTGACTACCCTCAATCGGTCATAACTCCAGCATCGCAATCTTTTCTTGCAGCCAGAACCATCACGAGAGTTTAGCCTCAATGGGCGTAGCATACTGCTACTGTTCTATTGGCCAAGTTGGGTCATTTAAGGTTCTAAGGTCGGTTGGTGCTTAATGACTCCTCAGAAGACCCATATTCTCCTCGTTGCGACACAAGGGATATCGGTACAGACCAAGGTGCCACACCAACTTAGCCACTGCTTCACCCATGTCGGTCTACGCCGGACAGGTCCCTCACAGCTTATGCTACCTAACAGGGTATCCCTAGATCCGGGTTAGGATCTATGTAACTCCGAAACAGCCCACAATAATAAAGCAAACAAGCACCACAATTGAAAACACAAGTGATCTTAGTCCTAAGGTACACCTCACTTTATAAGATTCCCCAGCAGAGTCGCCAGTTCTGTGATCGGTGGATCTGGAACTGACTGTTTAACGCTGGTTCCCGAAATGTCGCAGAAGCAAGAGTCGCCACCGTCTTTTATTTTCTCCAACATGGACAGGACAAAAGCACAACAAAATTCCTTATGAGATAGTTTCTCGGTTCGGGAGGTAGATTTATAGAAAGGGAAGGTGTTAGCACCCTTTCTATCCATGGTTATCCATGGGCTCTTAGATACTTGCTCATTTGTGTTTTCAAAGTGTTTGTTTGCTTTTCAACTGTGGGTTTAAAAAGTTCCGTTTAAAATTTCAGTTCGACTCTTGTATCAGTCCTCAGGAGTGTTTGAAAAGTTGTTTTTGAAATCTTTTTGCAAAGTGTCGGTGTGAAAAGAAGTTTTTGATTTTGTTTTGAATTAGAGCAAGTATCTACGAGTCATCTACCTACCCTAAGGAATTAGGCTGTGTAAATTTCCTTAAGGTAGTGCCATCCCACCATTGAGAGGTAGGTAGCACCACCGTTGGAGGTGTTCGGGTCAATTCGTGTGTAGGGACAATGTGGTCACCAGAGCAACAGTAGGACACCTTAGAAGCTACCCTTATGCCATTGATCCTTTTTTTTAATTCGAGGCAACTTTTCCGAGGCAACTGGATCATGTCATGGACATAAGGACTTACTAAAACGTCCTATACTCGACGACCACGTTTCGAGGGCAAGGCAACAGTGAGGCGTACCCTAAGAGTGGTGTGTGAATTTGTGTGTTATTTTCAGTTATGTTTTATCTTGTACATGCATCATGGAGATCTACGCTTGTTTTTAATTTAGGCCATACATTCTTTCATGCGATTATAATTTAAAGGTGAGGAAAGTAAAATGCGGAAAGTAAAATCCTACGCTATTACAAGGCGCGGGTCTATACATCGCCAAATTACAAAGACCCGTTTTTAATAAAATGCGGAAAGTAAAACCTAGTTACTATTACATGGCTTGAACAGTTACATAATATTTACAAGAAAATAAAATAACGTGCGAAATAGAAATTGAAATTGAGTGTTCGAGGGCGTTGAACCCTTTTGAAATTAAATTGAAATTAAAAGTTAATTAATTATTAAATTAAAGAAAAGAAATGTTTTTTATGTTTTTGATATTTATGAAATAAGAAAAGAATTTAAAATTAGAAGGAAACCCTAGTTCTAAATATTTTTAATTATTAAAGAAAAGGTTAAAGTTTAAAACCTAATTTATGCTAATTAATTATTTATATATTTATTTACAAAATATTTAGTAATTAATAATAATAATAATAATGAGAAAATTATTTGTTAAAAAAAAATGAAAAGGTTAAAAAACCCTAATTTCTACATATTTTATTAATTTAAGAAAATATTAAAGTTTTAAAACCTAAATTAACTAAGTTAATTGTTAGAGTTTATTTACAAAATAAATTAATTTAAATATTAATTAAACATATTTTAGTTTCTGATTTTTTTATTTATGAAAATTAATTTATGAAATTAAAGAAAACAATTAAAATAATTAATAGAATTAAGAAAGAAAAACAAATTAAAAATTAAAAATTGATGCAAACCATGGGGGGTATCAGGCCTATTTAGGAGGTTTTTTGGAAGTAATTTGGCCCATTAGACAAAAAGCCTTGTTTGACTTTCTGGCATCACGTGCGTGTTCATTGACTCCTGAATACCGTGGTCTGCATTCTTTGGCCATTGGATTGGGTTTCATGCATAAGTTGTTCTACTTTGGCCATTTGGCTTTTGGCCATTTGTGTTCTGGCCTCAACGTTCCTTAATCTTCTCAGGATGTCTGTCTCGCCATGTATTGGTGTCAGGCATAAGTTGTTCTTTTTTGGCCATTTGGCTTTTGGCTTTTGGCTTTTGACCATTTGGCTTTTGGCTTTTGGCCATTTGGCTTTTGGCCTCAACGTTCCTTAATGAACCTGCATGGGATCCTGTCGAAATCTGCAGTGTTGAATCTCATGAACACATTAAATAAAATCATAAAATGCAAATAAATCCAATATATGAAGAAATTTAATGTTTAGGCACAATATGGCATGTATGAATGATTATACCCTTTTGATCATGGAGATCAAATCAATATTATCCTTACTGGAAAATTAGTGACCTGAATGCTTTTATGCCCTTTGGATCATAGAGATTAAGCCAGCCTTATCCTTACTGAAGAAGTAGTGAGGTGTTAGTTTGTAACTGTGATGGCTTGTTTGTAGTGAGAGAGGGATTTGTAATAAGGATTTCAAGGTTTTATGGTTCTTGAAAGAATTTGATATTCTAACAGTGTTGTGGCAAGGTTTTTTCTCTCCTTTTTTTTCCTCTTGGTTTGTGTGAAAAGAATGTGATTATATAATGGAAATTAGGGTAAAGAAAATGGGCTTTGAATGTGCAATTGGGCCTCCAATGTTCACTTGAGTTTGTCACTTTCCAGACTAAATCGCAGGGACTTAAGTGCAATTTTTGAAGTTGAAATGTGAAAACAAAATGTAGCTGACATTGATAACTAACTCCTGTCCAAAAATCGGCTCAATCGGATAAACGATGAATTAGTTATGAATTTTTGAAGTTTCAACTCAGACAAACTTATTTTGGGCTCCAGTGTCGACTCTGACACGTTCTTCAATAAAAAACTGGTATTGATCGGAGTATAATCCGGTCTCGACTTTTGAAGCAAAGTTGTAGATCTATGAGTTAGGGACCTTGTGTAAAAATATGAGCCCAATCCGATAAAAATTGACCGAGTTATAAATTTTCGAAGTTTCGGCCCAGATGAAATAATATTCAGCATTCAGGATTTTCAGCGTGTCATGCACTCTGAGCAAAAAACGAAGGCCTTTTGAATACCGTTTGAACTAAATACCTTCTGTGAAAATGTAGCCAACTCAATTTGTGAAATTTTGGCGCCGGAACCAGCTTGATACGATGAAAATCGACCAAGTTATGATTTTCTGAACATGACGCAAATAAACTTCTGTCACAAATTTTCTGTATGAAAATACTTGATAAATCCACATTTTTGAAGACCTTCTGATCGAAATTGGCTTCCAGCCGTGAGAGATGAAAACGTAGATAATGTCAAGACGGAATTTTGGCCACCAGAACAGGTTCAAAACGAGTCACGATCTTCAAGTTATGAATTTTTTAGCGCGTAAAAACTGCACTTTCAGCACACTTTTTCACCATATTTCTTCGAGAAAACTCACACATTCGGATACCTTCCTTAAAGAATTGACTCTTGAGCCAAACCTAAATTTGAAAACACGTTGTCAGAGATATCTTGGCGAAAGAAAACCTGAATATGACGCGCCGGGTTGGACTTGTGAATTTTTCTTGAGATGTTTTGAGAAATATGGGAGGGCAAATTTTGGGGTACAACACATGGGAAGAATTAGCTACCGCTTTTTACCACCAGTACCAGTATAATGTCGACTTGGCACCAACAAGAGTTCAGTTGCAAGATATGACAATGGGGAAGAATGAAGGATTCAAAGAATATGCACAAAAGTGGAGAGATATTGCCAATAGGGTTCAACCACCTTTGACTGATGGGGAGCACATCGACATGTTTATGGGCACTTTATCTGGTTCGTTCTTTAACTTATTGGTTGGTTGTTCTTCTTCCGGTTTCACTGAGTTAATCTTAACCGGTGAAAGAGTTGAAAGCGACATCAAAAGAGGGAAGATTCCCATGGCATCTTCCTCCACTTCCAATCCTGTAAAGAAACCTTTTGCTGCAAAGAAAGAAATCAATGTTGTGTATGGGGCAAGGGCCCATACCAAGAAGGATGATCGTCTGTCTGTTAATGTTGTCTGAATCTCCAATACAACTTCTACTCAAAGACCATCTGCTAATCATCAACGGTTTGAAACTCCGAGAAGAAAATTCACAAGGATAGAAATGTCACTATTCCAAGCCTTACAACACTTGCTAAAGGCTAATTTGGTGACATTACGCGATCCTCCTGCCAATCCAGATACCTCTTCACCAAAGTATAATACGAACACCAAATTTGATTACAACTCAAGTAGCCCCGGGCATGAGACTGACCAATGTTGGGCACTGAAAAATAAAATTCAGGACTTGATTGATAACAAGACCGTTGAATTTGATCTTCCTCCAACTCCGAATGTAATCACCGCGCCTATGACAAAACATGGCAAGGGTGTTAATGAACTTAATGTTGTAGGTGATTCTGATGATGAAGTTGCATTTGAAGGTTGGGTGTATCCTACTACAACGGAGCTAAAGACTTGGCATGGAAAGGACTTCGTGCCCATCTCCTTCATTGAGGAGTAATCATTTGTTCATTGCTTTTTTTTAATTCAAGAACATTTTGTCTGTAATATTTAACAATGACTTTTAAGTCATGTGCCTAGCCCAGGGAACTTTGGTCCACTTGTCAAGGGTTTTATTTATGTTCATCTTATCATATGATCATTCAATACAAATCATTGGACTCTTTTGCATTCAAATCTTTGTGTTTATTATCTTTCTTTTTCTTTAAATACATTTTTCTAAATAACCATGTATCTTACATGCACACACATACACTCTTGCAGGTCCTCATCCACTCTGGATCTCATTGCCAATGACTTTGTTGTTGCCAACTATGACTTCGAATGTCCAATTAACCAAGTCGAAGACGAAGGCGAAGAAGATTTTGAAATACCGGGAGAACTAGCCAGACTTCTATTACAAGAGGAAAAAGCTATTCAGCCGCACGAAGAGTCAGTTGAAGTCATCAATCTGGGTACCAAGACGGATAAGAAAAAGGTTAAAATAGGCGCTAACCTGGAAATCAGTGTCAAGAGTTAGTTGGTTTAAATGTTGCATGACTATGTGGAAGTGTTTGCTTGGTCGTATGAAGATATGCTATGGTTGGATACCGACATTGTAGCTCATCGTCTGCCGATAAAAGAAGATTGTCCTCCCGTCAAACAAAAAGTTCGTCGCATGAGGCCTGACATGTCTGAAAAGATAAAAGCTGAAGTGATGAAACAATTTGATGACGGATTCCTAGTTGTAACATCTTACCCCCAATGGGTTGCAAATGTGGTTCCAGTGCCGAAGAAAGACGGAAAAGTTCGCATGTGCATAGACTATAGGGATCTGAGTAGGGAAAGTCCCAAGGATGACTTCCCTCTACTACATATTGATGTCTTAGTCGATAACACTGCTCAGCATAAAGTCTTCTCTTTCATGGATGGTTTCTCCGGCTATAATCAGATAAGGATGGCTCTTGAAGACATGGAAACGACAACTTTCGTTACACAATGGGGCACCTTTTGCTATAAGGTCATGTCGTTCGGATTGAAGAATACAGGGGAGACATATCAAAAGGCTATGGTAGCTTTGTTTCATGATATGATCCATCATGAAATAGAGGTATATGTGGATTATATGATTTCCAAATCTCAAACTGAAGAGGAACATCTCGATCACATGTACAAACTATTCGAGAGGTTGAAAAAGTACAAGTTGAGGTTGAACCCTGTGATACGGTGGGAGAACTGACTTGAAGTTTTGCGTTTGTGTTTGCAAATGTTTCGGTTTAGCAAGAGTCGCCACCGAATTTTTATTTTATCCTAAGGAAAGGTCAAAAATCACAGGAAAGACCTTTGAGATGTTTTCTTGGGTTCGGGGAGTTGATTATGAAAAGGGAAGGTGCAAGCACCCTTTTCATCCATGGTTATCCATGGGCTCTTAGTTACTTGTTTAGATCACTTGCTTTGCTTTTCCAATTGTTTGAAATGGTGCTTTGTGAGTGGTTTTAAAAGAGGTTTTGAAAAGAGGCCATCGTTGTGGCAACCTTTGTAATGATTCTTGTTTGAATGTATACAAAGGTGTTTTGTCTTTTGAAAAGATTTTAAAGTTTGAAAATTTCTTTTGGATAATATTTTGAAATTGTGTTGTGAAGTGTATTTGAAAATAGCAAGGAAGTTTTTGCAGGCTTTTTGATCAATTAACTAAGAGTTATCTACCATATTTTACTCAAATATCTTTCCTAATGTTTTTAACCCTTTTGACAGTGTTGTTTCACCATTGCATTTGGTGAACAACCTTGTGTTAGGATGTTAAACGGGACAGGCGCGGGTCGTCGTATAGACCATGATAGCAATTTTGTCAAGTATCTTTGGCAATTTTCTTGAGGGACTTGATCATTTTTGTTTAGGCAACCAAGATAGCGTCATCGAGGGACTATGATCTTTTGTTTTGCTTTTGTTTTACCAAAGTACTCAACATGCATACCATGGCCCATTTTTGAAGGCAACAAGTGGATTGTAACCCTAGGGGTGCAAGTGTGCATTGTGTTTGATTTTCATGCGTATTTGTCTTTGATTAGGTCAAGCTATTTGTTGATTTGGATTTTTGCATACAAACCCTAATTCTCTAATCATGGCATAATTGAAAGCGTAAAGTGCGAGAATTTAAAAATTCTAAGCTATTACAACATGATTATAGGGATGGGAGGTACAATTTTGAATGGGGGGTATTTGACAAGAAATATAAACCCTAATTTACTATTACATCCAAATTGAATCACAATGCATAAATATTTAAATGGACAATATTTAAATAAACAAAATAAATAAATATCAAATAATATGTATTATGCAAAAAAAAGTTTTTATTTGTTTATGTTTGTAAAAGTATTTAATGTAACAAATAAAGAAATAAATAAAAGATTTATTTTAATTGCTTAAGGGTAAAACCCTAATTCCTTTAAGAAAATAAATACAATATATTATTTATACACAATAAAATATATTAATATGTACAAAAATAAAATATATTTAAAAAATGTATTTTTTAGTGTAAATAATAATAAAAATAAAAATGTAATATTTTATATCTTTATTCTAAAGTATTTAATAAAATAAAAGTATATATGTATATATATGTGTATTAAATATATTAAATATGTATAATATAAAATAAAATATGTACAAAAATAAATTATATTTATAATAATATTTTCAGTGTGAATAAAAATAAGAAATAAAAAAATAAAGGTATGATTTACATATTATTTTCAAGTTTAAATAAATAATATAAAAGTAATTATGCTTTTAATGTTAGAAAAAAAATTAAAATAAAATGCCAAATAAATGTAAAAAATTATGAGAATATTTTTTGAGCATTTTTTATACTTGGAAATAAATAAACAAAATCAGAAAAGAAAACAAAAATGCAAAAATGTAAAAATACAAGGAAATGGGCCAGGGGGTGCAAAAATGAAAATAGGAGGTGTTAGAAGCAAGCCAAGCCAGGCCCAGCCCAAGCCAGCTTCATCTTTAACCTCCAGACTGAAAAACGTGCGCGTGCCCTGTTCAAACACTAGATCCTGTATACGTGATCTTTTGCAAAAACACACAATATCAAACTTGTATGGAATTTCAAGACGATTCCAACCATATAAAAAACTAATCCTAGCTCTCAAAGACCAGAGAGAATTTCTCTGGCCCTAAAATCTGACCTAGTTTTTTCAGCATGTTCATGGATGAAGTTCTCCTAGCACACTTAATATAAATGAAAGTTGAGCATATGTATGGCTTCCTAGCAATTAACACTACATTTTTTATTCACAAACCTAAGGCTAAATGTTCCTAAATAGAGAGATAGAAAGTGAAAAAAAAACCTGTTTCAGTTGGATTCGTGTAGGGCAATGCAGTGCTTCTCAACAAGTTTTTAGATGTTTGGTAGCTTGCTTGAACTCCACTTGACCTTTTCCAATAGCTAGTGTGCCTTGAATGTCCTTGAATCAGCCTAGAGAACTCAACCTGCACAAGCTTGAAATGAAAATGGTGAACACTGTAAATGGAGTTACAGTTGGTGATGGAGGTTTGGGATAGCTTGAGTGAGTTGAATGGAAAGTGTTTGAAGCAAAATGAGGCAAAACGCACGAGCCAAATGAGCTGGGGAACTCAAGTTGCAGCACCTGCCCTGTTTTGCCAAAGAAGTGTAATTTCTGGCTATGGGGTGTTTTGGGGCTCAAGCACTCGTGTTTTTAGCTCAAAGGGTTGTGAGAAAGATGCTTGAAGTATTTGTGTAAGTTAGCATTGACTGGTTTTCAAGTTCTAAGCATTTGGACAAGTTTCTTGTTTTTGAAGAAAGAAAGTGAACTTGTGGTTACAGGCCTGTACAGGCCATCTTATCACCTTACACATAATCCTCTTGGCCCCTCTAATTAGTGGATTTGTTTAGCTGCAAGAGATTTGGCTCTATGATCAAGGATTGGTGGTTTGACATAAAGCAAACTTTTGCAAAAATGGAAATATGCCTTTTACCAATTAGGGATTAAACTTGTGTACAATGCTCTAATGACAAAAACAATGTGTTAACCCAATGGATTTGCATTAAATTATGGAGTGTTAAGTGGTTTAGAGGCCTGCAAACTAGTGTAAGGCATGCTGGTTTGAAAATGCAACTTGAGTGAACATGATTTTGCCATGGATACAAAGTGAGTTTTTGCCAACTTCAAGCATTCGATTCTCCCTAACCACAAATGTGTTTGAGGAGTTCTTGGACAATTTGGAAATCTTGAAACATTATTTATAATCCATCTTTGAAATGAAACTTGAGACTCCAAGTGGAACTATGTGAAAAATGGCCAAGAAGATAGGTCAAAATCCTGCCTAAACTAGGGCAAAATTTCACTAAGTTAAAAGTTTTAGGGACCCTTGTTCCAAAAATCATAACTTGAGATCCAAGCTTCTTTTGAGAAAACTTTGTGAATAAAAGTTGTAGACTTTGTGGAGGACTATAACTTTCATGTTGTAAGTTTTGTTTGAATCTATTTGCATCATGGTAAAAATGTGGGACAAAGTTAGGAAAAATTAAGAAAATTTCATAACTTAGAAAAATTCTAAGTTATGAAAATTTTCAATTTCAAACCCTAATTTGCAATTTTGGGTTTCTTGATGAACAAGTTTCATAATTTTACACATCTTGATGAAAAATGACCCTTGGCACTTGATTTTGACCAAAAAGTCAAAGTTTGACTTTTCAGTGTACAGTCAAATTTTGATTAGTTGACTGAAAAATTCATCTGTCAATCCCATGCATTTGAGATCTTTTGAACTTGTTGAATAGGTAAATATGATGCCATTTAGCCCTTGAGTCCTTGTTTGAGCTTAAATTTCCATTGGCTAGGTCAAAAAGTCAGAAATTGCCTTTGTGCAGTCAAAACCCTAAAAATGACCATTTTGCCCTTTTGGTGATCTGATCAAATTTCTTGTGGAATTATATTCCAAACTTGATCAAATGGTTTATATGAGTTCATAATGTTGATGTGGGTCAAAATGCATGAGGTTTGACTATAAATTGGCCACAGTTGACTTTTTCCCCAATACAGTTGATTTCTAGGTCAATTATCCAATTGACTGGGCAAAAATTTGATTCAAGGCTTGAAACTTGGTATGGACAAACTTATGAGTTCAATATGAAGTATGAAAGTCAATTTGAGCATTGAAGGTCCAAAAATCCCTGTGCAAACTCAAACCCTAATTTAGGTCATTAGTGCAAGGAGATGTCTTGAGCAGAGCAAACCCTAGCTTGATCTTGAGTCCAAGGAGCCTTGTGATGAGAAAAGTTGATAGAATGAGAGGGCAAATTTTGGGGTACGACAAACCCTAACAAGTGCACATTTGGAGTACGATCTGAAAAGCTTCTAGGTTTTGTTATCAGTAATAAAGGCATTGAAGTGGATCCTTACAAGGTGAAGGCCATCCAAGAAATTCCAGTCCCTCATTCTGAAAAAGAAGTTAGAGCATTCTTGGGTCGTCTCAATTACATTTCCCACTTCATATCTCACTTCACTGCTACTTGTGAGCCCATCTTCAAACTCTTGAAGAAAGATCGAGTAGTCAGATGGAATGATGAATGCGAAGCTACCTTCGACAAAATCAAATAATATCTGTAAGAGCCTCCTATTCTCATGCCTCCAGTTGAAGGAAGATCCTTGATCATGTACGTGACAGTACTAGAGAACTCTATGGGGTGTGTTTTGGGCCAATATGATGAGTCTGGCCGAAAAGAGCATGCTATTTACTACCTGAGCAAAAAGTTTACCGACTGTGAAACCAGATATTCACTGCTTGAGAAAACTTGCTAGATCTGGCATGGGATGCTCGCCGGCTAAGACAATATATGTTGACTCATACCACTTTGTTGATTTCTAAGATAGACCCAATTAAGTACATCTTCGAGAAACCTGCTCTTTTCGGACGGATAGCTAGGTGGCAAATGATCTTAACTGAGTACAACATCCAATACACAACGTAGAAGGACATCAAAGGAAGTGTACTAGAAGATCATTTGGCCCATCAAGCTGTTGATGATTATCAGTCTATGAACTTTGACTTCCCATATGAGAATATCATGCTAGTGACCGACTGTGCAAAACCTGGACCGTATGACGTACCTGTACAAGGATCCCGATGGACTATGGTCTTCGATGGGGCTTCCAACGCCTTGGGTAACGGAATTGGTGTTGTGATCATATCCATGAAGTTTGCCACACTCCATTCACTACCATACTATGCTTCAATTGCACGAACAATATGGCTGAGTACGAAGCGTGCATTTTGGGTTTGAAAGCTGCCATTGACTTGAGGATCAAGCATTTAAACGTGTTTGGGGATTCCACTCTAGTGATTAGACAAGTAAAAGGATATTGGGACACTAAACACCCTAATCTCATCCCTGAGAAGGAGCTTGTGCTATCTCTGATTTCTTACTTCGAAGAGATCACCTTTGAACACTTCCCTAGGGAAGAAAATCAATTGGCTGACGCCTTGGCAACCATGTCTTCAATGTTCAAGGTCATATGGGACAATGAAGCCCATGTGATTACAATTGACATATTCGACTAACCTACACATTGCTGTGATCTTGACATTGATACAGAAAAGCCATGGTACCATGAGGTGAAGAGATACTTTGAAGCACAAGAGCATCCTGAAGGAGCATCCATCAATGACAGAAAGTTCTTACAATGATTTTCAGCCAAATTCTTTCTAAGCAATGGAATATTGTACAAGCTCAACCATGATTCTACTCTACTCTGATGTGTGGATAAAAAGGAGGCAGAGGAAATTATGGAAGACATGCACGATGGTCTCTTTGGCACTCACTCAAGCGGACATATTATGGCCAAGAAGATCTTGAGAGCTGGCTATTATTGGTCAATAATGGAGATTGATTGCCATCAACGTTCAAGAACTTTCCATAAATTCCAAATCTATGCTGACAAGGTCCATGTGCCTCCTATCCATCTGAACTTCATGACCGCTCCGTAGCCATTTGCAATGTGGGGCATTGACATGATTGGAGAGATCAAGCCCACTGCTTCCAATGGACATCGCTTCATTCTGGTCACTATTGATTATTTCACCAAATGGGTCAAAGCCACCTCTTTTGCCTCAGTCACCAAGAACGTGGTAGCCATATTGATCAAACATAACCTCATATGCCGCTATGGTATCCTCGAAAGGATCATCACCGACAATGGAACTAACCTCAACAATGCTATGATTACCGAACTTTGCACTCAGTTCAAGATCAAGCATCATAATTCTTCTCCATATAGACCTAAAATGAATGGTGCAGTCGAAGCAACCAACAAAAACATTAATAAGATTATGCAGAAGATGGTAATAACTAAATAAGTACTGGCATGAGATGTTACCGTTTTCTCTACATGGCTATCGTACTTTAGCTAGGACATCAACTGGGGCAACTCCCTTTTCTTTAGTATATGGCATATAAGTTGTTTTGCTAGTGGAAGTTCAGATTCCCTCACTAAGGATTATGAATGAAGCAGGTCTAGGCGAAGACGAGTGGATTCATACAAGATTAGATCAGTTGAACTTGATCGATGAAAAACGATTGGCTGCTGTTTGTCATGGTCAGACGTACCAAAAGCGTATAATCAAGGCTTTCAACAAAAAGATCAAACCTCTAGTATATCAAGCTGGTGACTTGGTGATAAAGCGCATCATTCTGCCACAAGGCGACCCCAGAGGAAAATGGACTCCCACCTAAGAAGGGCCATTTATTGTCAAGATAGTGTTCTCTGGTGGTGCCATGGTGCTGACTACCATGGATGGTGAAGACTTCCCACATCCTATGAATGTGGACATAGTTAAAAAAATACTATGCATAAGAGACCCGCTAGGTTGACATACCTGGGAAAATAAGGGCATCCCGGCAAACCAAAAGGTTTGGGTAAAAATTAGGGATATATGCAAAAGATTGTACACCCGGCAAGTTGAAAACCAGAAAGGGCGACTTGGGCAAAAATGGGTATCCTGGTGGGCTGAAAACCCGAAAGGAGGTCCAGGCAAATGTTAGGGATTGAAAGCGTATGACTATGTCCCGTGGAATCACCACAGTCAACTTTATTACCAAGGTCCAAGTTCAAACGGTCCAAGATCAATCCAATCAACTTCTGTCAACCGCAAGGGGAATTCGAAGACATTGGGGCAATAGTAGAGTTGGAATGCAACGAGATCATTTGACATGGCTATTTGTTTTTGTTTTCAATTTTTGTTTTCCTTTCGATGATTTCCTCTTACTAGGATCAACGTCTATTTGTACAAAAAAACGCCTATTCATGGGCAAAATATCAATACAAATATACTTTGAAGTGCAAATTGTCTGTTTTTATTTTGAATGCAAAGTTGTCCAATGACTAAAATGAACGAACATATGTATATGAACATAATTAAAACTATTTGGCACATGCGTCTTGCTAGGAAGCAGCAAGCATCTCTTTAATGCAGTTGGAATATCCCCATAGAGTTATTTCATTAGTGTTACCCCATAAAGACGGCTACAATAAACCAATCCTCAACAAAGTTACCTATAATGTTTCTTTGCATAGGTTGATCTCCAACCAGAGTCTCAATCTCTTGACAACTCTTTCCCCAGCTAGGTTGATCCTACAAGAAGAAAACTTGTGGATCTCATCCTCAGAGAACTCACCTCATCAACAGTTCATCAAGTATTCATCAACAAGGTTTATTTCCCCAACATGGTTTATTTCCCCAACATACAACAATCAGAAAATTCCCCCCGGCATAGTCTATCTTCCCTAGCCGAGTCTATCTTCCCTGACGGAGTCTACACTCCCCAGCTTGAGTTTTCCTTTCAGACTATTACAAATCAAAGGGCCACAACCCCTAATCCCCAGTAAAGTTGTCAACAAAACCTTTACTACCTCCAACAAGATATTATGAAGTCTGGACCCGACCAGATATTAGTACAACCTTTTAGCTACTATGAAGCCTGGACCCAACAAGATTATTGTACAATTTTCAAGCTACTATGAAGCCTGGATCCGACCAGATAGTAGTCAACTTGTCAAGTCACTATAGAGCCTGGATCTGACCAGATAATAGTGAAAATATTTCAAGATATTATAAAGCCAGGATCCGACCAGATAATAGTTAACTCCTCAAGACGCTATGAAACATGGGCCCGACCAGATAATAGTTCAACTCTTCGAGACACTAAGGAACCTGGACTCAACCAGACCAGGATTAACTTATTTTCCCTAGTATAGTTTGCCTCTACCCCAACAAGTTATTGTGAAGCCTGAATCCGACCAGATATTAGTTCAACTTCGTCTATTCAAGCAAGTTATTGTGAAGCCTGGAGTCCAGCCAGATAACCACTAGCTACTATCCCCAGCAAGACACCATGAAGCCTGGACCCGACCAGATAATAGTATAACTCTTCAAAAACTATGAATCCTGGACCCGACTAGATAGTAGTTACCACTTCAAGTTACTATGAAGCTTGGACCCGACCAAATATCAGTTCAACTTCATCCTTTCTAGCAAGTTACTGCAAAGCCTGGAATCCGACCAGATAACAGATAACTTCCTTATCCCTAGCAAGTTATTGTGAAGCTGGGAATCCAACCGGATAACAACCTAACTTCACTCTCCCCAAGAAATATTTTGCGAAGCCTGGACCCGACCAGATAACAGTTCAATTTCAAGAAATCTTATGCGAAGCCTGGAATCCGACCAGATAACAGTAAATTTATCCTTCCCCAAAAAGTTACTGTGAAACCTGGAATCCGACCAGATAGCAGTTAACTTCCTTATCCTCGGCAAGTTGTAAAGCCTGGATCCGACCAGAGATCAACTGACATTCAAGAGATAATCCCCAACAGCAACCTGGGATTCATAATTCCTCAATAGTAGTCAGGGATTTACTTTCTCGGACAAATATGCATCCCACGTTCATACATCATAGCATATACATACAAAACACATTTAACATAATCCCAATCACCTTGTGAACATCATGCATACATCTGCATTTCACTAACCCTTTTTCCACAGGTAAAACATCAAGTTTTAGTATAAATCGACCAACGATCTATGCTAATACTTCTTTCAGTATTTACCATCATTCCTCCAAATGGCACATATAAGCCCATTCCCAATCCATCTCCGAGTGCAAATTTCTGGGCACTCTAGTGTTCAATCATCTTCCACCTTCAAGTCACGAATGACGGATCCACCAATATAACTCTTCAGGTTTAGAAAGATTGAACAGGGGCAGCTGTTGTACCCCAAAATTTTCTCTATCATTTCTCAAGTAATCTCTCGCAATATCTCCTTTGATTCAAGACTGCACAAGGTTTGATCAGCTCAAGACACTTCCTCAACACTGATGGCTAAAAATTAGGGTTTGAGATTGCACAGGGAAAAATAGACTTTTAATGCCTCATATGACTTTCATGAATCATTTAGGACCCTCAGTATTTCTCATGTCAAGTATGAAGTCTTGGATCACATTTCTGCTCAGTCAATTGATCAGTTGACCTAAAACTCAACTGTATTGGAGAAAAAGTCAATTATGGTCAATTTATAGTCAAACTTCATAATTTTTGGTCCATATCAATATTATTAACTCATATATGTCATTTGATCAAGTTTGGATCATAATTCCTCAAGAAATTTGATCAGATCATCAAAAGGGAAAAATGGTCAAAATTAGGGTTTTGACTGAGGAAGTGCAATTTCTTATTTTTGACCAGGAAAATGACTCATTGGTTTAAGACATGATCTCAAGGTTTCAAATACTTAATTTTTACCTAATGTCAAGTCTCAAAACATTCCTTAAGATCAATTGCTTGACAGATGAATTTCAGTCAACTGATGAAAAGTCAATTGTACACTGAAAAGTCAATCTTTGACTTTTTGATCAAAATCAAGTTTCAAAGATTACAATTCATCAAGACATGTCAAAATATGAAACTTTTTCATCAAGAAATCAAAAAAGTATAGATCTCATTTTGAAAAGTCAAAATTTCTAAACTTTGAATTTTTTTCTAAGTGTTGGAAATTCACATTTTTGACAACTTTGAGCCAAAATTTCACCATGATGTAAGATGATTCAAAGGAAACTTCCAACATGAAAGTTGTAGATCTCAATGAGATCTAAAACACTGTAGAACATAAATTTTTCTATAAATTCTTGGATTTCAAGTTATGATTTTGTGAAGACATGTTCATGAAACTTGAAAAACTTAGTGAAACTTTACCCTAGTTTAGGCAGGATTTTGACCTAACTTCATGGCAATTTTCACATAGTTCCAAGATGAATCTTCAAAAATGTACAACATAGAGGTTGTAAAGGATTTTACATGCTTTCCAAAATTTCTAAGAACTTATTGAGATCATACTTGAGATAGAAGAATCGAAGGCAAGAAGTTAGGGTTTCATTATTGAATTACAAGCCATTTCTTGATGAACACATAATCCAATCTCACTGTTAGGCTACATAATATTGCTTTACAGGACTTCTAACTTGTGTATCTATCCATCATTAATGTATTACACAAACTTTTGAGCTATAATCCAAGTGGTTTAAGCATTGTCCAATTAAATTTCCATTTTGGGAAGAAAGTGAAAAATGCCATTCTTGAAAAGCAAGCTTTATGCACAAAGTCAATTCTTGAGCCTCTCACTTGTTCCCTCTGATCACACTCCATCTACAAAGTCAGAAGCAAGTTTGTTTAAAGCATAACCACTATACATTAGCAAGTACAAAGGCATTGTAACTTGATTTTTCAAGAAAATCACATGTTGAGCTTAAACATGTGATTTTGAATTCTGATCAAAGACAAGCCTTCAAACTTGTTGCTTATAAATAGAGGCACTATTTGTGAGCTAAGACACGAGCTTAAACACCCAGAAATTCTCCCAAACTCCGTTAAGCCAGAAATTATCCAAAAACTCCATTGATGCACAAATTTTGACTTTGAACTTGAAACTCAGAATCTACTTGTGCGTTTCTTGGCCTTTTGGTTCCTAAAGCTCTTATACATCAAATATAATATGTCCCTGTTTCATAACTGTAACACCATTTGCATCAAACTCCATAACCAAAAATAGAGCATTGCAAGTTGACTTATCTATGCCATTGAACCATCCAATTCTCAAGCTAATCATTGCATTAGCTTCTTGGGAACTTGAGGAAGCTAACCTGATCATTGCAGCACCTTGAATCAAGCTCATTTGCATTTCACAATTTCCAGTTTTGAGGTACATTTTTTGAACTTCTATCTTTTCATTTAGGCATTGTTAGGCTTGCATTTGTGAAGATAAAATGTAGATATCATTGCTCTGAAACTGTACATGTCCATAGATTTCATTTATATTGCTTGAGTAGTGAGAATTTTAAGTTTGAACTTTCTGAAAAAATTAGGTCAGAATTTGGTACCATTCAAAACGCATGCTCATCTTTGATTTATAGTTTTAGTAATTTACATTTCTGGAATCGTTGTGAAATTTGGAACAAGTTTGTTGTTTACATTTTTGCAAATGGATGAGAAATGATGAAGTTGCAGATGTTCTGGCTGGAGGTTGAAGATGAAGTCATATTCAGGACATGACTTATGTTATGTATTTATTATTTCACTTATGTCAACGGATGTATAGCCACCACAATGGTAAGGCAGCGCACGTTTCATGCTCAGGGCGTGGGTTCAAGCCCCAGCGCTTCCACTTTTCATTATTTTTCACATTTTCACTCTTTTTTGTTCCAGCAAGAAGAGCCTGGGCCTCAATCAGTGGGCCTTACCATTTTTTCTGCCCCATACCCCCTGCTCACTTTCACACACCTGGCCCTTTTTTTTATTATTTCATTTTTATTTACTTTCTTTTTCTTATTTTATTTTATTTCAATTTTCTTTTATTATTTATTATTATTATTATTATTATTATTATTTTTTTATTTAAAAAAAATCCAAAAATATTTTTATTTATTATTTTCACATTTATTTGTTTATTTTCTTTATAAAACAAAAAGAACAAAAAAATTTTCTTAACAATTTAATTTCTTTTTTTTTAATAATTAATATTTATATTTAGGTTTGATTATTATTTTTCTATTTTATCTAAAATTAATTTAGAATTTAAGTTTCTTTTAATTAATTAATTTTCATATTTTTTTTATTAAGTTTAAACTTTTTCATAAAAAACCCTAAAAAATGTTTCATACTTAATTTCTTTCTTAGTTAGTTTAATTTTAATTTTGTTTAATTTTAATTAATCATTTTCTTTAAAGGTCAAGATTAAACCCTTTCATTAAAACCAAACAAAAATTATTTCTTTTCCAATTACATTCTTGCATTATTTTCTTTTCAATTCTTGTACATTATTCAATATGGTTGTAATAGAAAATTAGGTTTAATTTTCTTGCAATCCCCATTTGTAAATTTGTATACCCCATCCCCTAATGATGTAATAGCGTAGTAATTTTATTTTCTGCAATTTATCGCTTTCATATAAATGTCAGTAATTAGGGTTTGTATGGAAAGATTAAAATCAACAATTAGTAAACCCTAATTCAAGATAAACAATGCATGTAAATCAAACACATTTGCACACTTGCACCCTTAGGGTAATTCCACTTTGTTTCCTTACAAAAATGGTCATGTTACGCATGTGGGATATCTTAGCAAAAATAATCAAAATACAAGATCATAGTCCATCGATGATGCTATAAATGTTGCCTTTTAAAATGATCTTAGTCCCTCAAATAGAAATGCTAAGATATCTCACAATGTTGCTATCATGAATATATGATGACCTACGCCCATCCCTTTACATCCAAAGATAATCCTTCTTACCAATCAATGGTAAGATAACAATATCAAAGGAAAGGAAGAAATGAACAAAGACTTTTGAGTAGGTAGATTGTTCCTAGTTGCTTTCTCATTTTCAAATCAAACATCCTTGCTTATTTTCAAAATAAACACCAACACTTTCAAAACAAACACTTTCAAAACACGAAACATTTTCAAAATTCCAACACTTTGTATACGTTCTTACGAACGAGAACCATTACAAAGTTTGCCTAAACAAAGGAGCATTTTCCAAATACTTTCAAAAATCACACAAAGCACATTTTCAAATAAAAGAAAGTGATCTAGCAAGCAACTAAGATCCCATAGATAACTATGGATGAAAAGAGTGCTAACACCTTCCCTTTTTATAATCTACCCCCGAACTCAAGAAATAATCTCAAAGGTCTTTCCTGTTCTTTTCAGCCTTTCCTTTTAGATAAAATAAAAGTCGATGGAGACTCTTGCTAACTGTAATATTTGTGATAAAACACAAAACACCCAAGTCAGTTCTCCCACCGTATTATAAGAGAGACATTAGGGAAATCCCCACAGTGGTCAATGATGGTAACATTCTCCGAGGCCCGAGACCACCAATGAATATCTGAATATGTAAGGGACATCAACCTATTAGACCATCGCATACCCTGCTCATTTCTCAAAATAGACCAGGGTAGGTGCGAAATAAACCACATATCCAATAGAGGAGTGCAACACATAAGGGTCCCTCTTCTCTTTAGAGTGCGAGCATGAAGAGAGTGCAGAATATCCCTAAGTAAAGTAGGCACCGGATTATGCGACAGAAAAACCTTAACTGCATTCACATCCATGAGTTGGTATGTGTTAGGGAATAGTATCATCCCATAGATGAGAAGGGACAACACCTTTTCAAAAGCTTGCAAATCCAGGCTCTCCCAAAAATAGTGAGCTTTCTCAAATAAAAACTTAGCTGGAAATCCTTGGACACTTCTTCTAGTTTCCCAATTTGCCAAAATATCAGACCGTTGCAAAGACAAAGCTTGAGAAATCTCTTCAGGCTTTGGGTATCTTTCCATACCGTTGAATTGTAGCTGATTAAGGATATGTACCCCCAATAATTGAGAAAACTCCTCCATAGTAGGCACTAACTGGTAATCTGCAAAAGTGAAGCAGTGATGTAACGGGTCAAAGAACTGAAAGAGCACCTTTAACAGTTCTTCATCAGGGTTTGAAGTGACCAAATTGATAAGTCGACCATGTTTTTCAGTGAAGGGAGAGTTTTCAGGGATCCTTGATGCTAACTCCTTGAGTTGAGGAGGTACTTTCACAAGGTTGATTTGGATAGTGTTCCTGTGAGCGGATGTCATGTCCTATAAAACAAGACAAAGATAAGCCCTAGAAAATCCTTGAAATGGTTAGTATGATATGCCATGTGTGATACGGTGGCCAGAACCGGGACTGTTTTTTAGGAATTACTGGTTGGCGTTTTGCATTTGTGTTCGCAAAATGTCGCGGTAAGAAAGAGTCGCCACCGACTTTTATTTTATCCAACAGGAAAGGAAAAAAGCACAGAAAAATTCCATTTTTCGAGATTTTGAGTCAGGGGGGGTAGATTATAGAAAGGGAAGGTATTAGTACCCTTTCTATCTGTGGTTTTCCACGGGCTCTTAGGTACTTGCTCATCATTTTCAAATTTGCTTGTGTGTGTTTGATTTGAAAAAAATCTTGACTTCGATTTAACCCTTGCTTCTGTCTTCAAGAGTGTTACGAAGTGTTTTTGAAAGCTTTGTTTGAAAAGAGTGTAAGTGTGAAAAAAGTTTGTTTGGATTGAGCAAGTACTTAAGATTCTACCTACTCAAAAAAGAGAATTATTCTATGTTTGTTTCCTTTAGACAGCGCTATCCCACTATTAGTGAGTAGGTATTGTCTTCGTCGGAGTTTTGAGGGTCATTTCGAAAGGGAAGTACGGTCACTAAAGCAATGTTAGGACGTCTTAGTAGTAACCCTAATGTCTTAGATAAATTATTCGAGGCAACAATTCTGAGGCAACTTTTCCAAACGGGACTTTGATCTTTGTTTATACAATAGAGCAACCGCTAAAGCATCCTATACTTAATGATCGTTTACCGAAGGCAACCGAAGTGGGAGTGTACCTTAGGAGTGCGCATGTGCGAGTGATTCAATTTCAGGTTTATTATCTTTGCACATTTAGGGTTAGCTAACTGTTTTAAAGTTTATCATACATTCTTGTCATGCATTCCTAATATTCATACATCTAACAGTTAATATTTTGCGGAATCTTAAAATGCGGAAATTAAGCTACGCTATTACAAGGCTTCGGGTATTTACATAGCCAAAAACAAACCCTTCAAAAGAAAGCAATAAATGAAAAGTAAAAGTCCTAATTAAGCTATTACAACTTGTGAGCAATTACATAAATAGGGTAAAAATAACTGATAAAGTGTGCGCGAGGAAATTTAGATCGGGAGAGAACTAGGGTTTTGACCCCTTCTAACCTAATTAAAAGAAAATTTGTTTTTGTTGTTTTTAGGAAAGAATTAGGTTTTTACATTAAATACAAAATTAATGAGTAATTAAATTAATTAATGAAAAATAAATAAATGGCCTATTTTTGTGTTTTTGGTTATTTTAAGAAAAAGAAAAATATAATTAAGTTAGAAATAAAACCCTAATTGTTCTAATTAATTTTAATTTATTTACAAAAAGAAATTAAAGTTACCTAAAATTAAAATCTAATTAAATTAATTAATTTATTGATAAAAAAAACAACCTAAGTCTAATTGGGTGAAAAATATTATTTGTGATTTTTTTGATAAAAGAAATAATTAATTTTGTTAGTAAAATAAATAAATAAACTAAATAATGGAAATTATAAAAAGAAAAGAAAATAGGAAACTGGGCCTGGAAAAGTAATTTGGGGGGTGAGTATATCAGATTTTGGGCCCAAAAGAAGGTGACCCACGTTGACCTCCATGATCTCCTGTCATGCGTTGATTGGGCGTACCATGGTCCTTCAAATGATGGCCATCAGATTTGGCCATCTGGAGATCCAAGGGCTAGATCCTGAGGGCCTATGGTGATCTCTTTCCCTTGTACACGCGCCTGAACCTGAAAAGAAAAATAATATGCCAGAATGGGGGGACCTGGGATTCGAACCCATGCCCCAAGGCATTTTCCACATGCACCAATGCCAGCTGCGCTGCGTATTCAATTTGTACATAAAATAAACAATAATGATAATATACAAAAACAAAGAGTTAGTGGAGAATAATAAAAACGCGCGCCAGAATTTTGAATGGGCCAACAGGATGATGACACACTGGTCATCCCTTTCCATGCTCCATTGTTAAAAGTGAAACACGTTTACCTACGGACAACATCCGTAGCTATAACCTTGGCTTGTTCCAAAATCTTCCATGGGTATGATAAATGACATCTAATTCCATGAATCAATTCGTCTGGACCTTCTGGACATCATGATACCCTTCATGGGGGCTAATTTTGCCTGCACATAAAAACCCTAAAACGAAACCACAAACCCTAGCAATGGCAATTCTTGATTCGGTCCACAAAAATACAATTGAATGATATGAATCACTTGCAAATGTTCTAAGGATCAAGAATATATAGTTATTTCATGCTATAAGTGTCAGAATGATGCAATTCGAATTCAAGAAAAAGGCAATGTCGTGACTGACTTACAGCGAGTTACAGGGCTAGAAACTCCTTGTTCTTGAATGGTTTCGCTTGCTTACACTCCCAGGAAGTGATTGGGATGGTCAAAGAGTCTTGTAGTTTCCTGGAACTATGAATTCGTGTCTGCACTTTTTTGTGTTTTTTTCAAGTTTGGTTCTGGTTCTTGCGCCTCTCTCCAGCCTTGTTTTAGGTCTGCAAACATTCAATATATATCAAGGATTGGATTAGGGTTGAAAACCTGATCTCAATCTTCTTCCATCATTGCTTTTGATCTTGATTTGATTCCTTTGAATATCTTTCCAAAAATAGCCAAATTCAATCTTTTTGTGCACACCAATGCTTTTGCACGATTCCAATCTTATGCTAGCTGGATATAAGACCTGAAACATGTACAAGATATTTGGATTTCAATGTTTTGGATTTTCTATGATTTGTTTTGATTAAAATTGATTTATTTCAAATAAAAATCAAAATAAATAATAAAAACAAGATAATGACATGTTGAAAAGGCTAGGACTCGTGGACCATGCTACCAACTCAAAACAAGTGCAAAAGATTGGGCCCATTTAGCAAAAATTGCATTTTTAGGCATAGTTAACTTTTAGCAATTTTGCAAAAAAGGTCAACTTCACCAATGCATAACTTCCTCAATTTTGAATCTTTGAAGGTGTTCTAGGACTTTTTAGAAAGCTTGAGATGTCCTCTAAGTAACCTTTTTGGTCTTATCTAAATTTGTTACTCCATGTTCATGTATGAATCTTTGACAAAAAAGGTGTTTTTGTTGACTTTCCAAAATGACCTATAATGTCCAAATTCATAACATCTTGTGAGTTCATATTTTGAACTTGGGAGATGAAGATGGATTGTAAGGCATTTCATACTATTCAAAATGAGCTTTGGATGGGTCATTTTTCATAAAGTTTGAGAAAGTTATACTTGGTCAAAGTTGAGTTGACTTTTCCTGCAAAACCCTAATTTAGCAAATTTTGGTTCTTAATGAATTATGAGAAATACTTGATGAATCATGATCAACCCTTGATCAAATGATGATTGTCACTTCATAATGAGGATTTTGACCAAAAATCTTGAAGTTTGACTGTATGTAGGCCACAGTTGACTTTTGCCCTAGCATAGTCGATTTTCAGGCCTTTGAGCAATTGACTGAGCAAACATTCTCTGTAGGGATTGAAACTTGACATGGATGGTCTTGAGAACATATTAGGACAATGGTGAGCATTTGGGATCCCTTGGACTCAAGTATCTTGATGCAACATGAAACCCTAATTTGAGGTAGACTGCCTTAGGAGAGAGCTTGTCTGATCAACCCTTGGACTTCCTTGAGCAACTTGAGGATCTTTCTTGAAATGTTTTGAGAAATATGGAAGGGAAAATTTTGGGGTACAACAGCTACCCCTGTTCAATCTTCTTAAACCTCAGGATGTAGATTGGCTTTTCTGCCTTTCGTGATCTGAAGGTGGAAGATGATTGAACACTAGAGTGCCCATAAATTTGCACTCGCATGAAGTAGTATTTGTCTTGTGATGTCGGGAATGGGCTTACTGGTGCCATTTGGAAATTGATGACGGAATATGGGCTTAAAGATGCCATCCGAAGGAGTTTTGATCGCCTAAGAGATTCCTTAGCGAGAGTCAGTATACCTGTTGTTGAGGGAGACTACGCTGGGGAGTGTTGGTCTCTGTCTTGAGAGAAATAGAATTTTAGGAGTTTCAGTCGTCCGTTATTCTACTGGTTAATCGTATCTTGGATGAAGAGGTGAAAGTTAACTACTATCTGGTCGTGATCTAGGCTTCATAGTGATAAGATCGACTACAATTTTGATCGTAATCCAGGCTTTACAGTGACTTACTGGGGAGATGAGATTAAACTTGTTATCCGGTCGTGATCCGGGCTTCGCAATTTCTCGATTCTTATCTGGTCGTAATCCAGGCTTCAGAATGAATGAGTTGTTATCCGGTCGCATCCGGGCTTCAACTTGAACTTAGGGCACACTAATATTCAGTCGACTTCGGGCTTCTTAGTAATTGTCCAGGTAAACTGCTATTTGGTCGAAATCCAAGCTTCGCAGTGTCTTGTATTGTTATCTGGTCGTAATCCAGGCTTCACAATACCTTACTTCTTATCTGGTCGTAATCCAGGCTTCAGAAGAGATCAAATGGTTATCCAGTCGTAATCTGGGCTTCCCTTTGGCTTTGGGCCTACTAACATCCGGTCGAATCCGGACTTCATAGTACTTGGCCGGGTAAACTGCTATTTGGTCGTAATCCAAGCTTCACAGTATCCCTCACTATTATATGGTCGTAATCCAGGCTTCCCAGTGTCTTTTATTGCTATCTGGTCGTAATCCAGGCTTCACGATGTCTCATACCATTATCTGGTCGAATCCAGGCTTCATGGTGTTTGGAGAAATAAAGATACTATACGGTCGTAATCCGGGCTTCATAACTTGTATTAAAGATATACCACTATCTGGTCATAATCCAGGCTTCGCGGTGTCTTTGGCTACTATCTGGTCGTAATCCAGGCTTCACAGAAATTTGTATTATTATCTGGTCGTAATCCAGGATTCACAATAACTTGCTGAGCTGTTATCCGGTTGTAATCCGGGCTTCACGGCTTGTGTTTACGATATACCACTATCTGGTCGTGATCCAAGCTTCATGGTACCTTGCACTGCTATCTGGTCGTGATCCAGGCTTCACAGTAACTTGCATTGCTGTTATTCGGTCTTAATCTAGGCTTTACGGCTTGTTGGGGATTAAACTATTATCCGGTCGAATTCGGGCTTCATAGCTTAAAGATAAACCATTATCTGGTCGAATTCAGGCTTCACGGTGTTTGATACTGTTATCCGATCATTCTCTAGGCTTCACAATATGCTGTAGAAATCAAGGTACTATCCGGTCGAATCCGGGCTTCATAGCTTGAACTTTGTGAGAATTTGGTTGTATCTTTCCTGAAAGGTAAAGGTTAGTCGTATGCAATGCATGATATGTATCAAGCAATGATGTTCTCAAAATGAATGAGATGTTGTTGTATGATGCGCATGCATATGTCATGTTGTATGGATATGAAATGTTTTTATGATAATCTCTAGCTGGGGAAAATAAATCCCTGATTGCTGCTGGAGAGTGCAAGAAGTTGAATTCTTCGTTTCCGCTGGGGATAGTGAATGAAGATGATTGTGAGCATAATACTGCAGGAGAGAATAACTCAGCTGGGGAATAAACTGACGAGAAAATGACTTTGTGGGGAGGACATACTCTGTCGGAGGATCTGTTGATTTGGAGAAATAACCTCGACTGGGGATGAATCATCGTTGCTGGCGATGATGAACTCTGTTGGGGATTGAGTTTCTGTTTGTGAAAGAAATGAACTCCACCGGGGGTAATCTTTTAGTGGCGACTTCATTGGGGATAATCTTTTAGTGCGGGCAATAGATACACTCTTCTTAGGGAGAATCTTGCCGACTCATTCGCGGTTGCGAGCCTCAGCTGGGGATAGTGGTGTCCTGTTCGGGACCGCTAACATCACTGTCTTTTTCTTACTCTGCGGGGAGTGAATGCACCTTCAATCATTTTCTCCAGCTAGGTCTATCCCTATACCTGGTGGATAGAGCAACCGTAAGGTTTGGACATTTCTCGTTTGCCCTTGTTTCTGATATTACGAGTAATCGTCTTTTGTTTCGCATGTAAATATTTATGAGCAGCAATTATTGTCAAATGCATATATCAAAAATGAACATTGGACGTTCTTGCAAAAAAAACAGAAAAAAGAAAAACAATTTGAAATTCCTTTATGAAAATGAATTGTATTGATTTTGAAGTTGGCCTGTAAATAGGCGTTTTTGTACAAGAGGCTGACGTCCTAGTAAGAGAACACCGTCGAACAATAGAATTTATACAGTTTGTACAAAAGACATAAAAACAGCTATGTGAATAATCCCACTGGGTTTCAACTCTGCTATTGCCTTTATATCTTCGAGCATCTCATCACTTTGCTACTTGGTTGAAGGTAGATCAGATTGATTAGTGCCATCTGAGCTTGATAGTCGATACCGAAGTCTGGTTGCAAGATGATCCAATGAGACATAATGTTACGCTTTGATCCCTAATTTTTGCATGGACCTCCCTTTCGGGTTTTCAGTCCACCGGGATACCCTTTTTTGCCCAAGCCGCCTTTTCAGGTTTTCGACTTGCCGAGTGTACATATTTTTTTTATTTTCATCCCTTATTTTTGCCCGAACCCTTTTGGTTCGCCGAGAAGCCCTTATTTTTGCCTAGGCCAGTCAACCTAGCGGGTATTTTGATTATGCGTAGTATTTTTTCACTATGTCTGCATTGACGGGGTGAGGAAGGTCGTCACCATCCATGGTGGTTAGAATCATAGCTCCTGCTGAGAAAATGTTCTTAACCACAAATGGCCCTTCATACGTAGGGGTCCATTTGCCCCTGGGATCACCTTGAGGTAATATGATGCGTTTGATCACCAGATCCCCAACTTGATACTCTTGTCGTCTGACTTTCTTGTTAAATGCCTTGATCATTCGCTTTTGATACGTCTGACCATGACAAATAGCAGTAAGTCTCTTTTCATCGATTAAGTTCAGTTGATCAAGCCGGGTCTGGATCCAATCGTCCTCGCTTAGACTGGCATCTTTCATAATCCGAAGATAGGGTATCTGGACCTCAATGGGTAAAACTGCCTCCATGCCATACACCAAAGAGTAGGGTGTTGCCCCTATTGAGGTCCGTGCTGAGGTTCGGTACCCATGAAGAGAAAACGATAACATCTCGTGCCAGTCTTTGTATGTCACCGTCATCTTCTGCACAATCTTCTTGATATTCTTATTAGTCGCTTCAACAACCCCATTCATCTTCGGTCGGTAAGGAGAAGAGTTATGATGTTGTATCTTGAACTTCTTGCAGAGCTCGGTGATCATTGTATTGTTGAGATTTGTACCATTGTCTGTAATGATCCTCTCGGGTACACCGTATCGACAGATCAGATTGTGTCAAATAAACCGTACCACGACATTCTTGGTCACTATAGCAAAGGAGGCTTCCTAAACCCATTTCGTAAAGTAATCAATTGCTACCAGGATGAAACGATGCCCATTGGACGCAGTAGGTATGATCTCACCAATCATATCGATGCCCCACATTGCAAAAGGCCACGGAGCTGTCAAGACATTCAAAGGAACTGGAGGTATGTGCACCTTATCAGCATAGACTTGGCACTTATGACAGGTCCGAGAATACTGATAACAGTCGGCTTCCATGGTGGACCAATAATATCCTGCCCGTAGGATCTTCTGTGCCATGGTGTGTCCACTGGAATGAGTTCCGAAAGTACCTTCATGTGACTCTACCATAATCCTTTCTGCCTTGTTCTTGTCCACACATCGCAGTAAGGTTGAATCATGGTTACGCTTGTAAAGGATACCATTTTTGATGAAGAACTTCACCGCGAATCTCCTCAGAAACTTCTTATCATTAACAGATGCACCCTCGGGGTATTCTTGAGCCTTAAGATACCTCTTTACCTCGTGAAACCAGGGTTTATCTACTACCTATTCAGTCTCGATGTCACAGCAATGTGCAGGTTCGTCCAAACTCTCAATGGTAATCTGGGGAGCCTCATTGTCCCACCTGACCTTGAACATAGAAGACATAGTAGCTAGTGCGTCCGCTAACTGATTCTCTTCTCTGGGGAAGTGTTCAAAGGTTATCTCAAAAAGTGGAAGCAACGTCAATACATACTATTTGTAAGGAATAAGATTTGGGTGTTTCATATCCCAATCGCCTTTGATCTGACTGATCACGAGAGAGGAATCTCCGAACACATTCAAGAACTTAATCCTTAGGTCAATAGTTGCTCGAAGGCCCATGATGCATGCTTCATACTCCGCCATGTTGTGGTGAAGTTAAAACATAATCGGGCGGTGAACGGAGTATGACAGCCTTTAGGAGATATGATTACAGCGCCAATTCCATTACCCAAAGCGTTTGAAGCTCCATCAAAATACATAGACCATCGGGATCCTTCCTCAGGTCCTTCATCCGGCCTAGGTGTTTCACAGTCAGTCACCAACATGATGCTCTCATCCGGAAACTCGAAGTTCATAGACTGGTAATCATCCATTACCTGATGCGCCAAATGATCTGCCAACACACTTCCCTTGATTGCCTTTTGGGTTGTGTATTGGATGTCATACTCAGTCAAGATCATCTGCCATCTTGCTATTCTTCCGGAAAAGGGAGTCTTTTCGAAGATATACTTTATTGGATCCATTTTTGATATCAATAGGGTAGTGTGAGTCAGCATATACTATCTCAGCTGGCGAGCAGCCCATGTCAAAGCGCAGCAAGTTTTCTCAAGCAGTGAGTATCAGGTCTCACAGTCGGTAAACTTTTTGCTAAAGTAGTAAATAGCATGCTCTTTTCGGCCAGACTCGTCATACTTCCCCAGCACACACCCCATCGAATTTTCGAGTACTATCAAGTATAAGATCAAAGGTCTCCCTTCAACTGGAGGCATCAGAATAGGTGGCTCTTGGAGATATTCCTTGATCCTTTCGAAAGAGGCCTGACATTCATCGTTCCACCTTACCACTTGATCTTTCTTCAGCAACTTGAAGATTGGCTCACAAGTAGCAGTCAGATGTGAAATGAATCGGGCAATGTAGTTCAGACGTCCCAAAAAGCCTCTGACTTCTTTTTCTGTTCGGGGAGCTGGCATTTCCTGTATAGCCTTCACCTTTGCAGGATCCACTTGAATACCTTTATCACTAACGACGAAACCCAACAGCTTACCAGACCTCACCCCGAAGGTACACTTGTTCGGGTTTAACCTCAGCTTGTACATCTTCAACCTGTCAAATAGCTTCTGAAGATGGTCAAGGTGTTCCTCTTAAGTTTGGGACCTTGCAATCATGTCATCAACGTATATTTCAATCTCATGATGAATCATGTCATGGAACAAAGCGACCATGGCGCGCTGATACGTTGCCCCAGCATTCTTCAATCTGAACGGCATGACCTTGTAGCAAAAGGTACCCCACTTCATAACAAAAGTTATCTTCTCCATGTCCTCAGGAGCCATTTTAATCTGATTGTAACCGGAGAACCCATCCATGAGGGAGAAGACCTTGTGTTGTGTGGTGTTGTCGACCAGAACATCGATGTGAGGGAGTGAGAAATCATCTTTGGGGCTTGCCCTGTTCAGATCCCTATAGTCCACACACATCCGCACCTTTCCATCCTTCTTCGGCACTGGAACCACATTGGCAACCCACCGCGGGTAAGAAGTAACTGCTAGAAAATCGGCATCAAATTGTTTCATGACCTCAGCTTTGATTTTCTCAGACATCTCAGGGCGCATACGGAGAACCTTCTGCTTCACTGTAGGACAGTCTTCTTTGGTTGGCAGGCGGTGAACCACAATATTGGTATCCAACCCAGGCATATCTTCATAAGACCAAGCGAAGATCTCAACATAGTCACACAACATTTGTATTAACCGTTTGTTGACACTAGACTCCAGATTTGCACCAATCTTAACCTCTTTCTTGTCTTCCTCTGTACCCAGATTCACTGATTCCACTTGCTTTTCATGTGGCTGTATGGCCCTCTCTTCATGTAGTAACAATCTAGCAAGTTCCCCAGGCACTTCGCAATCATCCTCACCTTCGTCCTCGGCTTGGTTGATCGGACTTTCAAAGTTATAATTGGAAGTAGCAGAGTCGTTATCAGTGGGATCCAGAGTGGATGTGGATCTGCATTATGATATGTGAGTGTGTGTAAGACAATAGCTGTTTTAATAAAGTGCAAGATAGAAAAACAAGGAGCGCAAAATTTGTAATGCAAGAAAACGTCCAATGCTTTATTGATGATATATGGAAATGGCACACAATAAGCCCTCACAAACAAAGCCACGGTGTCTCGGGTAAGGCACCGGGCCGTAAAGTTTCAACTGTCTGTTACAAATCTCAAAAACAAAAGTCTATTACTGTGTAATAAAAGAAACGGGAACGAAGTCCTTTGCCATCCAATTGTTTAATCCACCATCGGTAGTTGGGTAAATCCAGTTGTCGAACTCTAACTCTTCTTCATCGTCTTCAATCGCATTCACTTCCGGATTACTGATACGCAGGGGAAGTCTTCCAATTAGCGCACGCTGAACAACCCTTTGAGCTTCTGCAGTAAAACCCAAACCAAACTTGTTAGTCTTGTGTGCGAAGTTAGGGAGTTGACCCCAATTTATTCACCCACCTTTTTCTATTACAGCCTGAGCATCCTTGAGGGAAGCCATCTTCATCGGAGGTTCTTTAGTAACAGTTTCCGTCGATGCCAGAGTCTGGGGGACTTCTTCAAAGTTCTGACATGGGGTTTCAATGAACTCCCCATCCATCTCCACATACTGAAAAGAGTTGAGGTGGCTCACCATGTACTCCTTTTCTCCTTGTACTGTAACAATCTTCCCCTTCACTGGATATTTCAACATCTGATGGAGCGTAGAAGTTACTGCCCCAGATTTATGAATCCACGGGCGACCCAGCAAACAAGAATAAGATGGTCTAATGTCCATCACATAGAACGTAGATGAAAAAGTCTGAGAACCAACCTTAACAGGGACGTCCACCTCCCCATGCACCATCCTTTTGGACCCATCAAAGGCCCTAACCACAATATTACTTGGTTTCAGAACCAACCCTTCACAGTCCAACCGGTCTAACGCTTTCTTGGGTAAAACATTCAATGAGGACCCAGTATCCACCAGTACATGGGCCAGAGTAGTGCCCCTGCACTCAATCGAAACATGCAGAGCGTCATTGTGATTCGTTCCTTTAGCAGTCAGATCTGCATCGGAGAAACCCAACCCCTTGTCAGCGGCCAAACTAGCCACACAGTCTTTGAATTTATCAGCAGATGTTTCCTGCGGCACATGCGCATTTTTAAGGAAAGCAATTAAAGCCTTTGCATGGGCTTCCGAGCACAACAATAAATATAGCATGGAGATCTTCGACGGGGTTTTCCCCAGCTGCTTGACTAAGTTGTAGTCGCTTTTCTTGATAATCTTCAGAATTTCATCTATCTCCTATCTAGAGGTTTCTACAACAATCTTCTTAGGTGCCTCCGTCCAGGCAGGCTCACCTGTGATCTCTTTTCCCCGAGCGTCAGATGACTCGGCGACAGGGGTGATAATTGGAATACGTATTGGATCAGTAGCTGATCTACTAGCAGATGGAACGACAACAGGCTTTTGAACAATTGGAGAGGAAATCTCAGGAGAGAAGAGTCTTCCGCTTCAGGTGACTTTGCTAGCCCCGACAATATTGCTGACCTCAGTATCGGCCTCTTTAACCTTTAAGTCTTGTTTGATCCCATGATAATACACATCGGTCTCATGGTGCCACGGGACAGCCTTATCCAAAGTGTATGGGATTGGACCAGGAATAGTAATGATCAATGGAGCAACTCTTGTAACGGGTGTAATCCTAACAGGCTTTCTCGAGGAAGCCTTGGAAGGATTGGAGAAAATGGTGATTATGGAAACATCTTCAACGGGAATCAACAGAATCAAAGTCTTCTCGAACAGGATCTCTTTGTTATCCATCAGGCGTTGAACACCTGACTTCAATAAATGGAAACCAACAGGCAGGATTGAACATAGGTGGCAACCTTCGCCACAGCCCAGAAATAAACCGTCCAATAATAGATTCTTCTTTATTGTCATCAATGGAGTAGAAATGTCTCCCACAGAGGTCACAAATGAATCATCGTCCACAGCATTTACCTCATGCTTGGGCATAGGAGCAGTTATGACGTTAGGCTTTTCTGGTGCATCAAACTTAATTTCTTTTGCTTCAATCAAATCTTGCACCTTATTCCTCAAGGCCCAGCAGTTGTTTGTATCATGACCCGGGCTATCAGAGTGATAGGCGCAGCGGGCGTTCGGATTATACAGTGGAGATGTGGTGCTGGGATTCTTCGGGGCTTCCCTCAGATTTATCAAATTGGTCTTCAATAACTGCGGTAAAATTTGAGATAGAGTCATACTGAGCCGAGTATACTATCTTTGCGGCCTCTCTACTCTTTGCTGATTGTTGCATTATGGGGAAACAGTGGGTCTTGATATTACTACCTCATTAACTGCTTGGCGGAGTTCAGGTCGGTTTTGGCTCCTTGAGCTATAAACTGCACTAGCTTCTTTTCTAAAAGGCTTCTTTTTTGTACTTAATGAAGCACCTTTTTGTATCTTGCCACTTTTGATACCAGCTTCTACTCTCTCCCCAGTCAAAATCAATTCAGTAAACCCGGATGATGAACTTTCGATCAAATGATTGAAGAATGGACCAAACAAAGTCCCAAGAAACATATCCACCAACTCCCTATCAAATAGAGGGGGTTGAACTCTTCCAGCCAGATCTCTCCACTTCTAAGCATAGTCCTTAAAGCCTTCGCTTGTACCCATAGACATACCCTGAAGCTGGGTACGCGTGGGAGCAAGGTCGGTGTTATACTGGTATTATTTGTAAAAAGCATCAGCGAGGTCCTCCCAGTTGCGGACATTATCTCCTTCCAATTGATAGAACCATTCAAGTTGAGTCCCTGACAGACTATCTTGAAAGAAATGAATCCATAGGTTTCTATCAGCAGTATAGGGTGGAATCTTTCTGACGTATGAGCGGAGATGAAGCTTTGGATAAGATACTCTATCATACTTAGCAAAGGCAGGAGCTTTAAACTTGTGAGGGATCACCACCCCAGATGCCAATCCCAGATCTCCAAAGTCTAACCCAGGTATCTTCTGGATCTCCATTGCACTCAGTTGGTCTTCGAGTTGCTTATACCTATCCTCAGCAGGAGGATACTGGTTTTCATCAAAATCGGTATCATTATCAGAGACCACAGGGCTAGGACCCTTCCTTTCCTCTTGATTCTCTCCTCCTCTAGATGAATGGGACAAATGATCTTCCTGTCGCAAATTGTTCCTGAATCTGTGACCCATATTCAGCAGAACCACCCTCTTCTTCTTCTTCTTGTCCTTCAAGATGAGAGTCTTCAAATCCTGTTGTCCTTTGTCCAAGTTCAAGAACATCTCCTAGAACTGAGCATTATGTTCTTGAAGAGCCTTGATGACTTGATCGGTGGGTGTTTTAGAAGACATTTTATGCTGAAATAAACAGCGAAGAAGATAAGAAACCTGTAACGGTACCTGTAATGAGGTGTATGGTAATGGGATGCGTATGAAATGATTTCAAAGACTTTGGGAGATTCAAATTTGTAAAACAAGAAATAAACAAACTTTATTAGATTCAAATTTTTAAAATGTTTAACAATGCCTTTAAGGCGTTACAAAAGAAATAACTGAAAATAAGTCTAAACTAGAAACAAGCAGAATATCAGAAATCCCATGGTCTCTTTCCCTTCGTGCTGACATAGTCGTTGATTGTCCTTTCATTCTCAAGATGCCTTGTGAGCTTCAAGATCTTCCTTTCATGTTCATGATACTTCTCCTTATAGGTATCCTTTTCTTCCTTTAACTGGATCCAAGACCTCTTCAATGCCCCAAGATCAGTAGGCATATAGGGATGGAGGACCGTATAAGGAACACCTGCTTCATTAGTATGCTCTACAATCACCGGAAAAACAGCTTCATAAGGCATCCCCAGCTTTTGAGCACGGGCTCGAACCCACTGGAGATAAGGTTGCATAGGGAGAGAGGTCTTTAGTCCTAGATCTTGAGGGTCAGACTTGTTCACCCTGCCCCAAGCTCGTATAAACCTTCGGCGATGTTCTTTAGCGTCCTCCTTATAGTCAAAGAAAATGTCTGTAAGAAGTAGCTCATGAGGACCGTCTCTCCGAGCGCGACCAAATTGTCTCAAAGCCAAACAAGGACTGTAAGTTATACCTCCTCTAATTCCAAGCAACGGAACATTAGGGTATTCCCCATATTGATCAATGATAGCTACTTTTTCCATAGCCTTTGAACTCCAAAGAATGTCCGTATGAGCAAGGGACATGATTCTGTAAGGCCAACCTACACCTTCCTCATTCTTCAATATAGACTTTTGGAGGTGCGAAATAAACCACCTCTCCAGCAGCGGCATACAACACATGAGGGTCCCCCTTCTACGCGCCGTACGAGTATAGAGAGCATGCGAAATATCACCCAAAAGAGTAGGTACTAGATTACGAGACAAGAAGATCTTAATTGCGTTCACATCTATGAAGGAATCTGGATTCGGGAAAAGAACCAAGTCGTAGATGAGGAGAGCCAAGATGTCTTCAAAAGCTTGAAAGTCCAAGTTATCACAGAACTATTGAGCTTGATCGATTAGAAACTTAGCCAAGAAGCCTTTAACCCCGCTTCGTGTCGCACAATTAGACACTACATCATCCTTTTTCAAGTGTAGAGCTGAAGCAATGTCTTCTGGTCTAGGAACCTCCTCCAAACCTGTGAAGGGTGTCTGCTCGAGGATACATATGCCTAGTAAATCAGAAAACTCCTCCAAGGTGGGGACTAGCTGATAATCTGGGAAGGTGAAGCAATGATGCAACAGATCAAATAACTGGAAAAGGACGCTCATCATCTTCTCATCCAACTTTAAAGTGACCAAACTAAGGAGATGTCCATGTCTTCTAACAAATGAAGAAGTATCAGTAACTTTTGAGACTAACTCTTTGAGCTAAGTAGGGATCTGCACGAAGTTACCTCAGATGGTATTTCTATGAATAGAAGTCATGATCTGCAAAACAGAACAAAGATAAATCCCCTCGGTCTTTGAAATGGTTAGTCTAATGAAATATGCATGCTATGTCATGATGCATGATGTCATGATAAAAACATACAACAGGTATGGCAGATAGCAAACATGGTAAAGGAAAACAAGTCACACAATAGCCCTTAAGTTTCAGGCTTGTCTGGAGTCTAGGTACTACCCTCTTGAAGTTCAGTTGGTTCAACCTGTCCTAATAATAGTAACCGGGTTTTAGAGGTTCTCAATATCACTGACCATCCTCCATTGGTCATGGTTTCAGCTCACGCAATCTTTTCTTGCAGCCGGAACTATCTCGAGAGTATGGTCTCAATGAGTGTAGTATCGAGTATCAACCAGTTCCCAGCTCTATGCCGAGGCCGGCTATCTCACTACTTCCTATGGCCAAGTTGGTCAATTATAGGTTCTAAGGTCAGTTGATGCTTAACGACCCATATAGCATCCCCGTATTCTCCTTGTTGCTCCATAAGGGATACCGGTACCAAATAATATGTCACATCAATGTAGCTACTGCTTCAACCGTATCGGTCTATGCTGTACATTTCCCTCACAGTTTATTGCTACTTACCTAAAAGGTGTCCCCCAGATCCGAGTTAGGATCCATAGTAACTCTGATACAAAGCCCACAAAGATAAAGCAATCAAGTCAAACAATAGAAGCAATATGATGAACTAATCCTAAGGTATACCTCACTTATTAATTTCCCCAGCAGAGTCACCAGTTCTGTGATACGGTGGCCAGAACCGGGACTGTTTTTTTAGGAATTACTGGTTGGCGTTTTGCGTTTGTGTTTGCAAAATGTCGTGGTAAGCAAGAGTCACCACCGACTTTTATTTTATCCAACAGGAAAGGAAAAAAGTACAGAAAAAATCCCTTTTTCGAGATTTTGAGTACGGGGGGTAGATTATAAAAAGGGAAGGTATTAGCACCCTTTCTATCCGTGGTTTTCCATGGGCTCTTAGGTACTTGCTCATCATTTTCAAATTTTCTTGTGTGTGTTTGATTTGAAAAAAAATCTTGACTTCAATTTAACCCTTGCTTCTGTCTTCAAGAGTGTTACGAAGTGTTTTTGAAAGCTTTGTTTGAAAAGAGTGTAAGTGTGAAAAAAGTTTGTTTGGATTGAGCAAGTACTTAAGATTCTACCTATTCGAAAAAGAGAATTATTCTATGTTTGTTTCCTTTAGACAGCGCTATCCCACTATTACTGAGTAGGTAGCATCGTCGTCGGAGTTTTGAGGGTCATTTCGAAAGGGACGTACAGTCACTAAAGAAATGTTAGGACGTCTTAGTAGTAACCCTAATGTCTTAGATCAATTATTCGAGGCAATAATTCCGAGGCAACTTTTCCAAACGGGACTTTGATCTTTGTTTAGACAAGAAAGCGACCGCTAAAGCATCCTATACTTAATGATTGTTTACCGAAGGCAACCGAAGTGGGAGTGTACCCTAGGAGTGCGCATGTGCGAGTGATTCAATTTCAGGTTTATTATCTTTTCACATTTAGGGTTAGCTAACCGTTTTAAATTTTATCATACATTCTTGTCATGCATTCCTAATATTCATACATCTAACAGTTAATATTTTGCGGAATCTTAAAATGCAGAAATTAAGCTACGCTATTACAAGGCTTCAGGTATTTACATAGCCAAAAACAAACCCTTCAAAAGAAAGCGATAAATGAAAAGTAAAAGTCTTAATTAAGCTATTACAACTTGTGAGCAATTACATAAATAGGGTAAAAATAAATGATAAAGCGCGCACGAGGAAATTTAGATCGGGAGAGAACTAGGGTTTTGACCCCTTCTAACCTAATTAAAAGAAAAATTGTTTTTGTTGTTTTTAAGAAAAGAATTAGGTTTTTAAATTAAATACAAAATTAATGAGTAACTAAATTAATTAATGAAAAATAAATAAATGGCCTATTTTTGTGTTTTTGGTTATTTTAAGAAAAAGAAAAATATAATTAAGTTAGAAATAAAACCCTAATTGTTCTAATTAATTTTAATTTATTTACAAAAAGAAATTAAAGTTACCTAAAATTAAAATCTAATTAAATTAATTAATTTATTGATAAAAAAAAAACCTAAGTCTAATTGGGTGAAAAATATTATTTGTGATTTTTTTGATAAAAGAAATAATTAATTTTGTTAGTAAAATAAATAAATAAACTAAATAATGGAAATTATAAAAAGAAAAGAAAATAGGAAGCTGGGCCTGGAAAAGTAATTTGGGGGGTGAGTATATCAGATTTTGGGCCCAAAAGAAGGTGACCCACGTTGACCTCCATGATCTCCTGCCATGCGTTGACTGGGCGTACCATGGTCCTTCAAATGATGGCCATCAGATTTGGCCATCTGGAGATCCAAGGGCTAGATCCTGAGGGCCTATGGTGATCTCTTTCCCTTGTACACGCGCCTGAACCTGAAAAGAAAAATAATATGCCAGAATGGGGGGACCTGGGATTCGAACCCATGCCCCAAGGCATTTTCCACATGCACCAATGCCAGCTGCGCTGCGTATTCAATTTGTACATAAAATAAACAATAATGATAATATACAAAAACAAAGAGTTAGTGGAGAATAATAAAAATGCGCGCCAGAATTTTGAATGGGCCAACAGGATGATGACACACTGGTCATCCCTTTCCATGCTCCATTGTTAAAAGTGAAACACGTTTACCTACGGACAACATCCGTAGCTATAACCTTGGCTTGTTCCAAAATCTTCCATGGGTATGATAAATGACATCTAATTCCATGAATCAATTCGTCTGGACCTTCTGGACATCATGATACCCTTCATGGGGGCTAATTTTGCCTGCACATAAAAACCCTAAAACGAAACCACAAACCCTAGCAATGGCAATTCTTGATTCAGTCCACAAAAATACAATTGAATGATATGAATCACTTGCAAATGTTCTAAGGATCAAGAATATATAGTTATTTCATGCTATAAGTGTCAGAATGATGCAATTCGAATTCAAGAAAAAGGCAATGTCGTGACTGACTTACAGCGAGTTACAGGGATAGAAACTCCTTGTTCTTGAATGGTTTCGCTTGCTTACACTCCCAGGAAGTGATTGGGATGGTCAAAGAGTCTTGTAGTTGCCTGGAACTATGAATTTGTGTCTGCACTTTTTTGTGTTTTTTTCAAGTTTGGTTATGGTTCTTGCGCCTCTCTCTAGCCTTGTTTTAGGTCTGCAAACATTCAATATATATCATGGATTAGATTAGGGTTGAAAACCTGATCTCAATCTTCTTCCATCATTGCTTTTGATCTTGATTTGATTCCTTTGAATATCTTTCCAAAAATAGCCAAATTCAATCTTTTTGTGCACACCAATGCTTTTGCACGATTCCAATCTTATGCTAGCTGGATATAGGACCTGCAACATGTACAAGATCTTTGGATTTCAATGTTTTGGATTTTCTATGATTTGTTTTGATTAAAATTTATTTAATTCAAATCAAAATCAAAATAAATAATAAAAACAAGATAATGACAAGTGGAAAATTCTAGGGCTCGTGGACCATGCTACCAACTCAAAACAAGTGCAAAAGATTGGGCCCATTTAGCAAAAATTGCATTTTTAGGCATAGTTGACTTTTGGCAATTTTGCAAAAAAGGTCAACTTCACCAATGCATAACTTCCTCAATTTTGACTCTTTGAAGGTTTTATTGGACTTTTTAGAAATATTGAGATGTCCTCTAAGCAACCCTTTTGGTCTCATCTCAATTTGGTACTCCATGTTCATGTATGAAGCTTTGACAAAAAATGTATTTTTGTTGACTTTTCAAAATGACCTATAATGTCCAAATTCATAACTTCTTGTGAGTGCATATTTTGAACTTGGGAGCTGAAGATGGATTGTATGGAATTGCATCATATTCAAAATTTTCTTTGGATGGGTCATTTCTCATAAATTATGAGAAAGTTATGCTTGGTCAAAGTTGAGTTGACTTTTCCTACAAAACCCTAATTTAGCAACTTTTGGTTCTTGATGAATTGTGAGCAATCCTTGATGAATCATGATCAACCCTTGATAAAATGATGAATTTTACTCCAAAATGAGGATGTTGACCAAAAATCTTGAAGTTTGACTTTATGTAGGCCACAATTGAGTTTTGCCCTAGCATAGTCGATTTTCAGGCCTTTGAGCAATTGACTGAGCAAACATTCTCTGTAGGGCTTGAAACTTGACATGGATGGTCTTGAGAACATATTAGGACAATGGTGAGCATTTTGGATCCCTTGGACTCAAGTATCTTGATGCAACATGAAACCCTAATTTGAGGTAGACTGCCTTAGGAGAGAGCTTGTCTGATCAACCCTTGGACTTCCTTGAGCAACTTGAGGATCTTTATTGAAATGTTTTAAGAAATATGGGAGGGCTAATTTTGGGGTACAACACCTTGTTATGATGTCATGATTTTTCTAAGAAATCACATATATAGCAAGCACAAGCAAATCACACAAGAGACCTTAGATTTAAGGCTTGCATGGGTTTTAAGGTCAAACCCTCTTGAAGTTGGATTGGTTTAACTTGTCCTATAAATAGTAACCGGGTTCTAAGGGATCTCAATATCACTGATCTTTCCTATAAGTTTTGTTCGATAGGCGACTGACTCGCAACCAAACAAAACTCAGGAGTCAAATATCAATGAGTGTAGCATCGAGTATCTGCCGACATTGGGAATACACCAAAGATGGCCATCTCACTATGTCCTAATGGCTAAGTTGTTCAATTAAAGGTTCTAAGGTCAGTTGACGCTTCATGACACCATGCAGCGGCCCTGTATTCTCCTTGATTAACTCAAGGGCTACCAGTACCAACCAAAGTGTCGCATCAACATAGCCATCGCTTCAACCGTGTCGGTATACCCTGCACAGTTCCCACAAAATATTGCTACTTTACTAAAAGGTTTCCCCAGATCTGGGTGTATAATCTATAGTAACCCCAAATAGTACCCTTAAAAATAAAGCAAACAAACAGCCAAAGAATGCAAAATGATCTAAGCCCTAAAGTAAACCGCACTTTACTATGTTCCCCAGCAGAGTCGCCAGTTCTGTGATACGGTGGTAGAACTGACTGTTTAATACCGATTTGCATTTTTTGTTTGCAAATGTTGTTGTAAGAAAGAGTCACCACCGACTTTTCTTTTATCCAACAAAGGAAATGGTGAAAAGACCATAAAAAGACCTTTTTCGAGATTTTCTGAGTAAAGGGGTAGATTATGGAAAGGGGAGGTGTTATCACCCCTTCCATCCGTGGTTTTCCACGGGCTCTTAGGTACTTGCTAATTTTTTAAAACTGTTTGTGCTTTGTGTGTTTTGAAATATTTTGTTTGCTTTATGGTAACTCTTGTATCAGTCCTCAAGAGTGTGATAAAGCGTTTTTGAAAAGATTTTTGAAAACTGTGTAAGTGTGAAAACTTCAGATTTAAGCAAGTACTTAAGAACAATCTACCTACTCGAAAAAGGATGTTTTTTTCCTCATTTCCTTTAGATAGTGCTATCCTAGTATTAGTGAGTAGCTAGCCATATCGTCGTATGTTGAGGGACTATCGAAAGGGATATTATGGTCATCGAATGCAACATGTAAGGATATCTTAGCATTCGAAGGGACGATCATCATATAAGCAACATCGAGGGACAAGATCATTTCTCATAGATAACTCGGGGGACGTTAAGGGACCATGATCTTTATGATGACTTTTATATTGAGGGTCTTTGCTAAGATATCCCTACGTTCGAGAGACATGACCATTGTTTTTCGAGACAACCAAGTGAGGAATACCCTAAGGATGCAAGTGTGAGAAGTGTGTTTTTTCAGTTTTTTTTTTGTCTTTTTGTTAGGTTAGCTAACGTTTGATTATTAGTCCTTCCATACACGCCTAGTTACTAACAATTTATATACAGGCATATAAGAAATATAAAAGCGAGAAATAAAGTCCTACAACTATTACATGGCTTCGGGATAGTTACATAAAAAAAGTGCAAAAATGAAGTGCGGAATTTTAAATCTATACTATTACATCCCATAATCAGTTACATTATTATATAAAATGCGAAAATCAAAATAATGTGCGCGAAATGAAATATTACGTCTAAAAAAATCTAAGAATGAAAGTTTTTTTGGTTTTACTAAAGAAAAAATAGTTCTAAATTTAATTAGGAATAAATACTAAATGGAAGAATTAATCTAGGTTATAAAAGAAAAAATAATCCTAATATATTTTTTTGTATTTTTTATTAAGAAAATATTGAAACAAAAATTAAATCTAATTAATTAATTAAAAGAAAGAGAAAATTATTAATTAAAAATTAATCTAAACTATCCTAATTTTTTGCAATTTTTATCATGAAATAAAATGATTAAATTAAATTCTAAGTTCTAGTTCATTTTAAATTAAAAAAAAAAGTTAAAATTCAAATAATTAATTAGTTAAAGAAATTAAAAGTCTATTCCTAATTTTTTTGTGAGTTTTTATATTATTTTATCAATTAAATAAATGAAGAAAAAAATTAGAAAAAAAATAAATAAAGCAAAAAAATTGACAAAAAAATGCAAATGGGCCAAGAGAGTAGCAACTGGGGGGTGTTGTTTG